>JAVJIF010004577.1:0-121617 GCA_038442645.1 Agave tequilana
ATAGTCCTTTTGGGTTGCCCTCGAGATTCAAAATAAGTATAACTAAAAGGAGAACAAAATTTCCTTTGGGAAATTAGTCCCACATTGGTGGGATAAAAAACTGGAGGCTATCCAAGGCTATAAATAGAGCCTTAGGGATTCAGTCTAATTCACAACCTCTTGGCTTGAGTATTAGCCTCCTTCTTTCTCCTCTTGGAAGAACTCTTTGATAGTTCATCCATATTCAGTTAAATTTTTGAATCGTTGGGTGCGATTCCATCAGAGGCACGACATTTGTGGTGCTTGCTTCCAAGAGATCCGAAGGGATAATTTTAGTTGTTTACTATAACACTAAAAGAGGCACGACATTCGTGGTGCTTGCTCACAAGAGATCCGAAGGGATAATTTTAGTTGTTTTGCTACAACAACTAAAAGGTATGTAATTCTATTTTCTTCTGTAATAATTTTAATTATTTACTAGGATATTAGAATTCTTTTTATGTTCATAGTTATAGACTCAATTGTGAAAACACAGATCATGTTTTAGGTTGCATGCTCCCTTAAAAGTCTAAGTTTGTTTGTAATACCTAAAACCCATCAGTGGTATCAGAGCAGGTTGTTTTCAATTGAATTTGCTATAATTGTTGAATTGATAAGGTAACTAAATTTTATTTACCATATATATATTGATTCTCATTAAAGGTATAATGAGAATAAAAGGTAACTAAATTTTATTTACCATATATATATTGATTCTCATTAAAGGTATAATGATAATAAAAGGTAACTAAATTTTATTCCCAATCTTAGTTACTTTAAGAAAAAAATGTGAAATTGTATGTTAACCCATGAAATTGCACATTACACCTTATAAGTCATTAGTGGAGCGTGTGTGGTTAACCAGCACACTAATAGGGACTAATAAAGAGCAGTAATGGGTATCTTATAAATTGTTATGTTGATGGAGCGTGTGTGGTTTACCAGCACATCAATTGAGATGATAAATGACATGAAAGTTACCAAGTATATTTGCATGGTTATTCACATCTTGTTTGTGATCCTCGTATCCCAGTCACAAATGTAAGAGCATAATCTGAGATTAAACATGCCATTGAATAGTTTCAATGAGTCTCAAAAGACTTACCTGTATGAAATTTGCAATTAGATTACGGCATCCCTTTTCTAAGTTGTGAATTCTATAGTTGGATCCTAGCCTCTATATTTCAATTTTGAGTTGTTATATTAAAGGTTATTTTTTCTAACTCAAACTACCTTTCTTTTAGAAATGTCTGCCCCTAACGATGCTTCTGGTTCCTCCTCAAATCACAACTTTTCTTTGTTGAACATCTGCTCAAAGGTGACATTAGATGGCACCAACTACAATGACTGGATGCGCAACATCAAAATGGCTCTTCGTTTCGAGGACAAGGAGTATGTCCTTGACAAAGAACTTGTTGAAATTGACGAAGAGAAGGCCACTCCTGAAGATTAGCTGCTTATAAGAAGCACTACACGGATGCAACAAAAGTTGCTTGCATCATGGTTGCTACCATGAGTCCTGAACTGCAAAATTCTATGAGGATTACTGGCCGTACGAGATGAACAAAGACCTTATGGAAAAGTACCATAAGCGAGCTCGTCAGGAAAGTACGAGATAGTAAAGTCCCTCATAGCAAGCAAGATGAAGGACGGAGAGTCTGTCAGCGGCCACGTGCAAAGGATGCAGCGATACGTGGAACGCCTTGTGAGGCTAAATGTGCATATTGATGATGAGTTGGCTATTGACATAGTCTTGAACTCATTACCAAGTTGTTATGATCAGTTCATCTTGACCTATCATTTGAACAACAATGAGACCACATTGGCTCAATTGCACAACCTCCTGAGGACAGCTGAAACTGGGATGAAGGGAAAGAGTGATGCCCTCACTCCTGCTAATACTACCGTTCTGGCCATTGGGCAGGAAGGGGAAAAGAGGAAAGGTCCTCCCAAGCAAAACTGGAAGGGAAAGTCTCATGTAAAAACCAGTTCTGATATTACCCCTGTCTCTGATCCTAAAGAGGCCACTTGCTTCTATTGCAACGACAAAGGACATTGGAAACGAAGCTGCCCAAAGTATCTGCAAGATTTAAAAGATGGGAAAGTAAAACCATCTACTGCAGGTATATACACTATTTCGTCTATTAACGCAACATCTTCTGATTCTTGGATCCTTGATACAGGATGTGGGTTCATATTTGCTCTGTATTGCAGGGACTAAGAAAAAGTGAGGATGTGGAGCATGGTAGAATGAACTTGATCATAAGGATAGGCGATCTTCACCTGTCACCAAGATTGGAGTTTATAGTCTAGTGCTTAATAATGGTGTTAATTTAGATTTATTGAATTGTTGCTACTCGTCAGAAATGACACGAAACATTATCTCTTTTCATGCATTGTTCAAACAAGGTTTTAGATATTCTTTTAATGAAGAGAATGGTTCTATTTCTGCTTATAAAAATGGCAAATTTTATTTTGAAGCTTTACCTTGTGATGGTGTGTATGAAACTGTGATGTGTGTAGACAACTTAGGTAATAGTGTATTTCAAATTGATTCGTCTAATGGTGTAGACAAAGCGTGCTTGTGGCATTGCCGTCTTGGACACATTAACAAAAACGCATGGCTCAACTCCAAAAGGATGGGGTGTTGGAATCATTTGACCTAAGGTCAGATGATACATGCGAATCTTGTCTTTTGGGTAGATGACAAAATCACCTTTCACTGGATTTTGTGAAGAGGTGAAGGTTTGTTGGATCTCATACACACAGACGTGTGTGGACCCTTCAGATCAGCCACAAGGGATGCTAATCGATTCTATGTGACTTTTACTGATGATTATAGCAGATATGGTTATATCTACTTAATAAAGCATAAGTCTGAAACCTTTGAAAAGTTCAAAGAGTTTAAACAAGAAGTCGAGAATCAATTAGGCAGGAAGATAAGATGCTCCGATCAGATAGAGGCGGAGAGTATCTTAGTATCGAGTTCCATGACTATCTCAAGGAATGTGGAATAGTTTCACAATTGACGCCTCCTAGGACACCACAACTTAATGGTGTGGCTGAGAGACGCAATCGAACCTTGTTAGACATGGTGCGTTCCATGATGAGTCGAGCTTCACTTCCAATATCATTCTGGGGGTATGCCTTAGAAACTGCCGCCCACATTCTTAATCTTGTTCCAACAAAGAAGGTTGCCAAAACACCTTACGAAATGTGGACAGGAAAAGTTCCCTCGTTAGCACATGTTAAGGTTTGGGGTTGTGAAGTTTTCGTTAGACGAGAAACTCACGACAAGCTTGAACCTCGTAGTGAGCGATGTGTTTTCATCGGCTATCCACAGAAGAAGTCATTTGGATATTTGTTCTACAGACCTAGTGAGAACGTGGTCTTTGTAGCACGGAGAGGAGTCTTTCGAGAGAGAGAGCTCATATGCAAAGAGGACAGTGGGAGCACCGTTGACCTTGAAGAAATTCAAGAGTCAGCAGATGAAGGAACCTTTGAAACCGCTATGGTTCAACCAGAGGAAGAGATTCCAGTTGAACCCATTGACATTTCATTACCTCTTAGGCGTTCTAGTAGAGTTGGCAAGCCAACTGAGTTCTATGGTTGCCATATAACTGCAAATGGAGACACGTTTCAGTGACAATACACTGGTAAATTTGGATGAGCCGACAAACTACAAGGAAGCCATGGCAGGCCCTGAGGCAGCCAAATGGAAAGAGGCAATGGACAGCGAGATCAAGTCTATGTATGACAACCAAGTTTGGAACTTGGTTGATCAACAACCTGGTCGGAAGACAGTTGGTTGTAAATGGATCTTCAAGAAGAAGATCGACATGGATGGTAATGTAAGCACATTCAAAGCACGACTGGTGGCGAAAGGCTTTACTCAAACCCCAGGGATTGACTATGATGAGACCTTCTCACCAGTGGCTAAGATAAAATCCATTAGGATAATGCTAGCCATAGCTGCGTTTCATGACTATGAAATTTGGCAGATGGATGTCAAAACTGCCTTCCTAAACGGAAAGTTGGCTGAGGATGTTTACATGAGTCAGCCAGAAGGTTTTGTGGATGCAAAGTTTCCCAATGGAGTATGCAAGCTTGAGAAATCCATCTATGGATTAAAACAAGCGTCTCGCAGATGGAATCTTTGCTTCGATGAGAAAGTCAAAGAGTTTGGTTTCTCTAGATGTGAGGATGAGTCGTGTGTATATGTCAATGCTAGTGGGAGCATAGTCACCTTCCTGGTATTGTATGTTGATGACATACTTCTTATAGGAATGACATTCCAACCTTGCAAGATGTTAAGTCTTGGCTTGGAAAGTGTTTCGCTATGAAGGATCTAGGAGAGGCTGCCTACATTCTAGAATAAGAATTTTAAGGGACAGGAGTAAAAGACTAATTGGACTTAATCAGAGTACCTACTTGGATAAAGTACTGAAACGTTTCTGTATGGAGAACTCCAAGAAAGGAGAACTGCCCATCCAGAGTAATACCAAAATGAGTAAGACTCAAAGTCCGAGTACAGATGAAGAGATAGCAGAAATGAGTAGAATTCCATATGCTTCTGCTGTTGGTTCTATCATGTATGCTATGACATGTACTCGTCCTGATGTGTCCTTTGCTTTGAGCATGGTCAGTCGTTATCAGGGAAATCCAGGTAAAGCTCATTGGGTAGCGGTTAAGAATATTCTCAAGTATCTGCGAAGGACTAAGGACTGGGTCCTAGTACTTGGTGGCTGTGATACATTGAGAGTAACTGGGTATAGTGACGCCAGCTTTCAAACAGATAGGGACAACTTCCGTTCCCAATCTGGCTGGGTCTTTACCTTAAATGGAGGAGCAGTTACTTGGAAAAGTTCCAAGCAAGACACAGTGGCTGATTCTACTTGTGAATCAGAGTACATAGCGGTAAGCGAAGCATCAAAGGAGGCAATTTGGTTGAAAAACTTCATCGAAGATCTTGGAGTTGTGCCAACCATCAAGGAGCCATGGATATTTTCTGTGATAATGAAGGAGCGGTTGCATTAACAAAAGAACCATGAGATCATGGCAGATCTAGACATATTGTCAGAAAATACCATTTTATCAGACACAAGGTAGAAGAAGGCCTCGTTGTAGTGAGGAGGGTTTCATCTGAAGATAATCCTGCAGATCCACTCACAAAGGGTCTGAGTAGGGTTAAACACAATCAGCATGCTAGGAGCATTGGTCTGAGAGATGATGTTGATTTTAGCAGTTAGATAGTTAGTTTGAAACTTATAATAAAGTAAATGTGATTGACTTTTGGTGATTAAATAATAGAGAATTATTTATGAGTTTGTTTACTACCTTTTGTCAATTATTTATTATTGTGTTTCATTTTGCATGTTTTACTTCCCGAATAATTTGATTATTCGAATTCCACAGTCGATCATACTTTTGGAAGTAAGTAGTGAATAAAGACTGTCATGAATGGAGTTGTGGATTGTCTAAAGAGTTTTAGACATAGCAATGGTATTGCTGCAATGTTCGTGAGTACTTTGAAATGGAGATTTAAGTATTGGATTAACCCACACTTAGAGAATTACTTCATGGAATTTATCACGAGTAATTCTGAGACGATAATATCTTATAATCTTTAAATGGAGATATATGAGTTGTGGTTTACAAGTCAGTTGTGCGTTGATAATGTGTAAACGCATCAGTAACTTGATGTTATAAAACGCATTGTTGTGCATGATTTGATGAGTAAATGGTGCAAGCATATAGGTCAAAGTTTATTCGTTCCTTTTGCCCTAACGGGAAAAGCGATATCTTTGGCCCCTCGGTGATTTGAAGTTGACATATAGTGTCGGGCCCGACCAGGACTAAATTGATGTGTTCATTTAGTAGTTCTATGTCATTACAATCAGAAATCGGGAAACAAAATACTGGACAAAGAGATTGATTATGTTCCATGTCTCATGTTCAAATGATATCTTGTAGAACGAAGGATTATATGATCTCTTATCTTAGGACACGAAACTGACTAGGTCAGAGTTCGACAATGGCTTTTGGAAGCTACAATTTGCTGATCAATTAGGAAGTTATTAGACTTATCCAAGTGGGAGACTGTTGGATTAGGTGTCTAAGTCATAACTATAATTGATAGCAGTATAGTCCTTTTGGGTTGCCCTCGAGATTCAAAATAAGTATAACTAAAAGGAGAACAAAATTTCCTTTGGAAATTAGTCCCACATTGGTGGGATAAGAAAACTGGAGGCTATCCAAGGCTATAAATAGAGCCTTAGGGATTCAGTCTAATTCACAACCTCTTGGCTTGAGTATTAGCCTCCTTCTTTCTCCTCTTGGAAGAACTCTTTGATAGTTCATCCATATTCAGTTAAATTTTTGAATCGTTGGGTGCGATTCCATCAGAGGCACGACATTTGTGGTGCTTGCTTCCAAGAGATCCGAAGGGATAATTTTAGTTGTTTACTATAACAACTAAAAGAGGCACGACATTCGTGGTGCTTGCTCACAAGAGATCCGAAGGGATAATTTTAGTTGTTTGCTACAACAACTAAAAGGTATGTAATTCTATTTTCTTCTGTAATAATTTTAATTATTTACTAGGATATTAGAATTCTTTTTATGTTCATAGTTATAGACTCAATTGTGAAAACACAGATCATGTTTTAGGTTGCATGCTCCCTTAAAAGTCTAAGTTTGTTTGTAATACCTAAAACCCATCATATACCTACTAACCATAGAGACAGCTTGTGACAGATCTGGTCTTGTACACACCATAGCATACATAAGATTACCAACTGCGGTAGCATATGGGACGTGAGTCATGTACTCACGTTCTTCAACAGTCTTTGGAGACATAGTGGCAGATAACTTGAAATGAGGAGCCAGTGGTGTACTTACAGATATCACATCCTTGCCGATGTTGAACCTCTGAAGTATCTTTTGCAAATACCCCTTCGGTGTCAAGCTCACCCTGCCATTCTTCGATCTCGTGTGATTTCCATGCCTAGCACCTTCTTTACTTCACCAAGATCCTTCATCTCAAACTCAGAAGATAAATCCCTCTTCAGTGCATCAATTGCAGATCTAGACTTTGAAGCAATAAGCATAACATTTACATACAATAGTAAATAGATATACTCTCCTGTACCTTGTTGTAATATACACATGGGTCATAGAGGCTACGTGTGTACCTCTTTCCTCTGATGAAGCTGTCGAACCGCTTGTACCACTGTCTAGGAGACTGTTTTAACCCATACAGCGACTTCTTCAACTTGCAGATTATATCTTCTTTCCCTGCAGTCTTGAACCCTGTCGGCTGAGACATGTAGATCTATTCATCCAGATTGCCATGGAGAAAGGCGGTCTTTATATCGAGTTGATTAAGGTCCAATTCGTACTGTGCCACCAAAGCCAATAAGATGCGAATTGACGAATGCTTTACAACAGGAGAAAATACCTCATTGTAGTCAATTCCTTCCCTTTGAGCAAAGCCTTTCGCTACCAATCTGGCCTTGTAGCACACTATGTCTTCTTTAAGAGATCCCTGCTTCTTTACATACACTCACTTACAACCTATCGCCTCTTCCCTTTGGGCAACCTAGTGATTCTCAAGTGTCGTTCTTGTAAAGAGACTTCATCTCTTCTTCCATGGTTGCTTTCCACATCTTCGACTCTGAATTGATTTCTGCTTCTCTGAAGGTGGACGGGATAGCCTCCTCAATGACCGGAAGTGCATAAACCACGACCATATCTGTAGTGAGCCAACCTGGTTTCCGTGTGTTTCTCCTTGGTCTTCTAACTGCAATAGAGTCAGGAACATCACCCATGATCTGTTCTTGACCCTCTTCATCATCAGCATCTACCTCATATGCTTGATCATTACCTTGTGTCACCCTAGGTATGATCCTCACCGATGCTGAACTTTCTAGAGGTAGTGGATTAGCATCATTCTTCACCTACTGCGATACATCTTTGGTCTTGCTAGTCTCCACCTGCTGAGAGACCTTAGACTTCAACATAGAAGCCTCATCAAATGTGACATCCCTGCTAAAAAGAACTTCCTGTCTGTAGGATCCCAGATCTTGAATCCTTTGATTCCCTTCTTGAAACCGACGAACAAGCCCTGCTTTGCTCTTGGGTCTAGCTTATCTTCTTTAACATGATAATAGGCTGGACAACCAAACACCCTTAGCAAATCATAATCAGCAGCTGGTTTTTCCGACCAAACCTTGTGTAACACCCCGCTCTCGGAATACGTACTTAGTTGCGTATTCAGATTTTTCGATCGTATTTTTCGATTTACTTCCTGTATTTGTTTTGTATTATGAATTCTTTATATGAACGTTTTGTCTTGGATTTGGATTCGTGGACTCGGAGTCAGCCCTAGTCTGAACCAAGGGCCCGATCCTAGGGTATTACTCGATTTGGTCTTTCTACTAATCCGATTTGACCGATTTCAGTTTTGAACATCATTTTCCAATATTCTAGATTTTCTATGATTTTCTGGAATTTTCCTGAATTTAGTTGTAAATCTTCAAAACCGGTGTCGACCAGTGCCGCTGACCGATTCCCGGATTTTTGATTTATAAACTAATTGGAATTACTAAAAGTGTCTTTAGACATTATTTCTTAAAATCACATTTCCTATCTAAATACTTTTTCCTAAGATTTTATGAATTTATGAAAATTCCACCGATTCGGTATCGGCCAGTATCGCTGGTTGACTCCAGGATTTTTGTTTACAATTGGAAATGAATTTCTGAATTCCGCTTTCACTTTACTTCTTAAAATCATATTTATTCTTTAATACATTTTCTGGGATTTTTCAGAATTTATCAAAATCCGGCCGACCCGGTGTAGACCGGTATCGGCGGCTGACTTCCGGATTTTTAATTTGAAAACGGGATTTTATTTTGGAAAACCGATTTCATATTATTCCTCAGGATGACGTTTTCTACCTCCGGGTATTTTTGGGGATTTTTCTGGAACAGTCGATTTTTGCGGCCATATTATAATATTATTATTTATTCAAAACTTATCCTTTCTCCTCTTTCTTCCCTTTCTTTTCTCCCACCAACTCCTCCACGTGGGAGACACACCCCCTCACCAACCCCCATCTCCCATCACATCACATCCCCATCACCATCACACTCTCTCTCCATTTATTTTCCTTTTCTTCTCTTTCCTTTTTCTTTCCTTCATTTTTCTTTCTCTTCTCTCTACTTCTTCCTCTTCCTCTTCTTTGGTGATCACCGCACCCGACCCCATCCAGCCACCACCGCCGGCGCTCCGGCCACCTCGACGCCGGCGGGGACCCCCCATCTTCTCTCTCTTCTTCTTTTCTTTTCTTTTCTTTCCTCCTCTTGGATCCGGCCAACCACCTCCTCACCGGACTCCCTCCTCTGCTCCGGCGCTGCCCCGGCGAGGGCAGACCGCCGCCGGCAGTGGCCGGCGGCCGTGGGCGGCCAGGGGCCCGCCTGGGCCCCCTGTGCGTGGCTGAAGGGGGGCACAGCCCCCCTTCTCTTTCTCTGCTGGAGGGGGCAACAGCCCCCCTCCTTTGTTCTGTTGAGGGGGCAGCGGCCCCCTCCTTCTCCGCCGGCGGCCAGCGCCGCCCGGCGCCGCCGCCTGGCCGGCGGCCAGGCCGAGCGCCCCCTAGGGGGGGCGCTGTGTGCGGGAGCCAGGGGGCAACAGCCCCCTTCCCTCTCCTTTCTCTCTCCTGGGATCCCCCTTCTCTCTCTCTCTCTCCTGTTGACTCTCTCTCTCTCTCTCTCTCCTGTTGACTCTTTCTCTCTCCTCTTCACTTTCTCTCTCCTCCTAAATATATATTATTTTATGGCGCGTGCGCGAGTTCCATGGATTCCAGACTTTTCGGCTTTCCGGTGATTTAGGCGAGTGTCCTCGCTCTCGCCTCCATTTGGGTTTCCCCGCTTCGTCGGGTCGACATATATTTTAATCCCTGTTTCCATGTATTTTGTATTGGGTTGAGTCCCTGTATCTGTGTATGGCCGAGTGCCAATATCTGGACATGTATTGCTCTGTGACGAATGCTTGTACTAGGGTAGTTTCCTTCTTGTCCATATACCATGCCTGTGATGTATTGTACTGCCTTATACCATACTTGGCTTCCGGGCCCTTCAACCTACGGTCACTCACTATCTCGAAAGAGGTGATTGGGACCGGCAGGTCTCTCAGTTCAGCCTCCGGTCCCTCACTGTCTCGGAAGAGGCGTGATTGGAATCGTCAGGTTTCCCAGCTCCGCCTGGTGTGCATGCTTAGTGCTCAGTGCTTTATTCACTAGATTCGTCTAGGCGAGTTGCTGCCGGATTCTCTACTCGTATCTTAATCCGAGTATCCCGGTAACCTCGCAGAGCGCATTAGTGTCTAAACTCTGTTCGCTGCCTATGCCCCCAGCTTGTTCAGCTCCGTCTGGTTATCATGATCAGCGTTCAGCACTTTACCACTAGATTCGTCTAGGCGAGTTGCTGCCGGATTTACCGCTCGTACTTCAGTCGAGTCGTCCCGGTAACCTCGCCAGACGCTCCAGTGTTAAATACTGTTTGCTGTCTGTACTTCCAGCTTGCTCAGCTCCGCTTAGTTGTGCTCAGCTACTATTCTACCACCATGCCATTACTTCATACCAGTCCTTCACATGCTACTGTTTAACACATGTATATCACTTGCCAACTGATTTGTTATCACCTAACATCGGACATGCTACCACTTGGCAAGACTCCTTGTTATGATATGACTTGCCACCGGACTATATCAATCTCTTGACATGACTGGTTACCTGTCTAATATCATCCTCCTGTCATGCCATCACTTAACACCCGGCATGATATACTTGACCTTATGATTATCACATTTACGGGAATGCTGTACTTGTTATCCTGCATTACATGCAGTGACCTGAATCCTGTCTTGTTATCCTGTACATATTATGTACAGTGACATGTTATCCTGTATTATAT
This sequence comes from Agave tequilana, assembly GCA_038442645.1. NCBI lineage: Eukaryota > Viridiplantae > Streptophyta > Magnoliopsida > Asparagales > Asparagaceae > Agave > Agave tequilana. The sequence continues at coordinate 10,992 of JAVJIF010004577.1, forward strand.
ACAGTGACCTGTATTCCTGATATTCCTGACTTGTTCATGCTTATTCCCGGAATCTGATAATCACCTAATAAATCATAAAAGGAACAACTTGCATCGGGTCGGGGGAAACTCGCGGCTATCAATATGTGTTCGTGTTTGCAGTGGTATTAGGCATGTTGTGCAACTAAAACTTCCGGTCTGACCTGTGGCCTCCAGGCGACCGAGGGGAGTGCTGGCTCCCTCCTTCCTGGTACCATCATGATAAGGGCATACATAAGTCCCTCCTGTTAGCCTTGCGGCTGGTTCCGTCCACCAAGCAACGGAACAATCCTGGGCCGTGGTCCCGGGTATGTACGGGACCCACTGTAAACATAGTTCGTTGATACCCCCGCTGGTTTCCAATAACAATCTTGCTTTACTCGGATATGGATCTATGTGTGCTGGGACGCTAGTTCACATAGCTAGATATCAGGGTAAGACGAGTAATAATAAAGTGTCAAGATAATAACCGGCTCTTTAAGTTGTAAGTAGAGGTATGTGGAATGGGACGCATACTGAAGCCTGCAACTTAAACGGCTATGAATCTGTGATATGCCTTACCATATTTGCTTGTCCTGGATTTTACATCGGATTTTCGGTTTTATGGTTATTATTATATTAGCTGCTCATGTTCTGCTTTATCCCTTGTATCCACCTGCCTCCTGTTCATTTTCCTATCATGCCCTGAGTACAGTCGGGTTGTATGTGCTTGGATTATGGTGACATGAGATAAAGGTATATAGATGAGGGTTTCCTTGTTTGGATTATTCCTTCGACGTACTAGTCTTATGGAGCCGTGATCTGAAACCATACAATCAGATTTGCTCGTCCTCGGCTTTATTAGTTTTATCGCTTTACATATACTTACCCTTGCTCGCCACTTGGCTTTTGCTTCACCACTCGCCTGGGGAGTTTCATCTGACTCCCCTGGATCCTCATGTCCAGGTCAGGGAGCTTGGAGCGTGTGGATTCTCCCAGTTGCTGATCAGAGTGGCGCAGCTGAAGCGTGGATCCCCAGCAGACCGTCTGGAGCCTTATTCTCCCAGGCCCCCTGTGTGCCTCTCGAGTTTTCCTTTTTGTAAACTCGTGAGTGCCCTTGTACTATTCATTCTTGTATATCTCCTTGTAATCTCGCAATTGCGCATATCAGTGATGTAATATTCATGTAATATTGGATCACCTCTGGTGATAACTTTGTAATTGTACTCATGTGTTGGAATGTATAATGCACCACGTGCTTCCGTACTCTGATTCTTGCCTGTACTGATGCTTAGCGTATATACGTGAAGGTACTTCTGACTTGCGTATATACGTTGCAGTAATGTCTCCGTATCCGCCAGGATCGGGGCGTTACAGTTGGTATCAGAGCTTAGGCTCTCACCTCCTCAGTACGTCCAGACGGCAAATTAATGGTAAAGAAATTTGCAACTGGAATGCATGAGTCCTGGTTATACATTCCAACTATAAGTACAGAGTTATCTATTTTCTTGATCATCCTTCCTTTGATTCCTAATCCCTTCCATCTTTACCCTGTTTTGGTTTTTCGAAGCCTTATACCAATTTAAGATATGGATATACTAGAGAGGTAGTGGCTGGTTCTGGATGAAGCTATGATATGATCTCTTCGGCCAACTCTATGAAAGTTCGGGTATTCTCAGAATGGATCTGCTACCGGGTTATCTTTCAGAAGATGGTATTCGGGATTTTCTGCGGTTATTCTTTATTCTCGGCTATATCTTTCAGAGTGATCGATGCCTAGTATTCGGGATTCTCAATTATCGGTCTTCTTTATTATGCTCAGTATTATCGAGGTTTCCTTTATCTTCAGTATTCTGGCTTATTCTCAGAGCGACATTAAGTATACAGTACAGCGGGAATTCTAATGCAAAGCTGTGTGATCAGTCAGTATTATTTGGCATCGTTCGGAGGTTTATACAGCCGGAAGTGCAGAGGATGTCTATATTCTGATTGTTGTTCAGTCAACTTGAGAGCCTACCTATAGTGTGTCATATCTTAATTGGTATAATTCCACCCTTGTCCCCTTTGTGTTCATTTTACCCTTATCGAAATTGCGAGGACGCAATTTTTTGTAAGGTGGATGGAATGTAACACCCCGCTCCCGGAATACGTACTTAGTTGCGTATTCAGATTTTTCGATCGTATTTTTCGATTAACTTCCTGTATTTGTTTTGTATTATGAATTCTTTATATGAACGTTTTGTCTTGGATTTGGATTCGTGGACTCGGAGTCAGCCCTAGTCTGAACTAAGGGCCCGATCCTAGGGTATTACTCGATTTGGTCTTTCTACTAATCCGATTTGACCGATTTCAGTTTTGAACATCATTTTCCAATATTCTAGATTTTCTATGATTTTCTGGAATTTTCCTGAATTTAGTTGTAAATTTTCAAAACCGGTGTCGACCAGTGCCGCTGACCGATTCCCGAATTTTTGATTTATAAACTAATTGGAATTACTAAAAGTGTCTTTAGACATTATTTCTTAAAATCACATTTCCTATCTAAATACTTTTTCTGAGGATTTTATGAATTTATGAAAATTCCACCGGATTCGGTATCGGCCAGTATCGCTGGTTGACTCCAGGATTTTTGGTTTACAATTGGAAATGAATTTCTGAATTCCGCTTTCACTTTACTTCTTAAAATCATATTTTATTCTTTAATACATTTTCTGGGATTTTTCAGAATTTATCAAAATCCGGCCGGCCCGGTGTAGACCGGTATCGGCGGCTGACTTCCGGATTTTTAATTTGAAAACGGGATTTTATTTTGGAAAACCGATTTCATATTATTCCTCAGGATGACGTTTTCTACCTCCGGGTATTTTTGGGGATTTTTCTGGAACAGTCGATTTTTGCGGCCATACTATAATATTATTATTTATTCAAAACTTATCCTTTCTCCTCTTTCTTCCCTTTCTTTTCTCCCACCAACTCCTCCACGTGGGAGACACACCCCCCTCACCTACCCCCATCTCCCATCACATCACATCCCCATCACCATCACACTCTCTCTCCCTTTATTTTCCTTTTCTTCTCTTTCCTTTTTCTTTCCTTCATTTTTCTTTCTCTTCTCTACTTCTTCCTCTTCCTCTTCTTTGGTGATCACCGCACCCGACCCCATCCAGCCACCACCGCCGGCGCTCCGGCCACCTCGACGCCGGCGGGGACCCCCCATCTTCTCTCTCTTCTTCTTTTCTTTTCTTTTCTTTCCTCCTCTTGGATCCGGCCAACCACCTCCTCACCGGACTCCCTCCTCTCCTCCGGCGCTGCCCCGGCGAGGGCAGACCGCCGCCGGCAGTGGCCGGCGGCCGTGGGCGGCCAGGGGGCCCGCCTGGGCCCCCTGTGCATGGCTGAAGGGGGGCACAGCCCCCCTTCTCTTTCTCTGCTGGAGGGGGGCAACAGCCCCCCTCCTTTGTTCTGTTGAGGGGGCAGCGGCCCCCTCCTTCTCCGCCGGCGGCCAGGCCGAGCGCCCCCTAGGGGGGGCGCTGTGTGCGGGAGCCAGGGGGGCAACAGCCCCCTTCCCTCTCCTTTCTCTCTCCTGGGATCCCCCTTCTCTCTCTCTCTCTCTCTCCTGTTGACTCTCTCTCTCTCTCTCTCCTGTTGACTCTTTCTCTCTCCTCTTCACTTTCTCTCTCCTCCTAAATATATATTATTTATGGCGCGTGCGCGAATTCCATGGATTCCAGACTTTTCGGCTTTCCGGTGATTTAGGCGAGTGTCCTCGCTCTCGCCTCCATTTGGGTTTCCCCGCTTCGTCGGGTCGACATATATTTTAATCCCTGTTTCCATGTATTTTGTATTGGGTTGAGTCCCTGTATCTGTGTATGGCCGAGTGCCAATATCTGGACATGTATTGCTCTGTGACGAATGCTTGTACTAGGGTAGTTTCCTTCTTGTCCATATACCATGCCTGTGATGTATTGTACTGCCTTATACCATACTTGGCTTCCGGACCCTTCAACCTCCGGTCACTCACTATCTCGAAAGAGAGGTGATTGGGACCGGCAGGTCTCTCAGTTCAGCCTCCGGTCCCTCACTGTCTCGGAAGAGGCGTGATTGGAATCGTCAAGTTTCCCAGCTCCGCCTGGTGTGCATGCTTAGTGCTCAGTGCTTTATTCACTAGATTCGTCTAGGCGAGTTGCTACCGGATTCTCTACTCGTATCTTAATCCGAGTATCCCGTAACCTCGCAGAGCGCATTAGTGTCTAAACTCTGTTCGCTGCCTATGCCCCCAGCTTGTTCAGCTCCGTCTGGTTATCATGATCAGCGTTCAGCACTTTACCACTAGATTCGTCTAGGCGAGTTGCTGCCGGATTTACCGCTCGTACTTCAGTCGAGTCGTCCCGGTAACCTCGCCAGACGCTCCAGTGTTAAATATTGTTTGCTGTCTGTACTTCCAGCTTGCTCAGCTCCGCTTGGTTGTGCTCAGCTACTATTCTACCACCATGCCATTACTTCATACCAGTCCTTCACATGCTACTGTTTAACACATGTATATCACCTGCCAACTGATTTGTTATCACCTAACATCGGACATGCTACCACTTGGCAAGACTCCTTGTTATGATATGACTTGCCACCGGACTATATCAATCTCTTGACATGACTGGTTACCTGTCTAATATCATCCTCCTGTCATGCCATCACTTAACACCCGGCATGATATACTTGACCTTATGATTATCACATTTACGGGAATGCTGTACTTGTTATCCTGCATTACATGCAGTGACCTGAATCCTGTCTTGTTATCCTGTACATATTATGTACAGTGACATGTTATCCTGTATTATATACAGTGACCTGTATTCCTGATATTCCTGACTTGTTCATGCTTATTCCGGAATCTGATAATCACCTAATAAATCATAAAGGAACAACTTGCATCGGTCGGGGGAAACTCGCGGCTATCAATATGTGTTCGTGTTTACAGTGGTATTAGGCATGTTGTGCAACTAAAACTTCCGGTCTGACCTGTGGGCCTCCAGGCGACCGAGGGGAGTGCTGGCTCCCTCCTTCCTGGTACCATCATGATAAGGGCATACATAAGTCCCTCCTGTTAGCCTTGCGGCTGGTTCCGTCCACCAAGCAACGGAACAATCCTGGGCCGTGGTCCCGGGTATGTACGGGACCCACTGTAAACATAGTTCGTTGATACCCCCGCTGGTTTCCAATAACAATCTTGCTTTACTCGGATATGGATCTATGTGTGCTGGGACGCTAGTTCACATAGCTAGATATCAGGGTAAGACGAGTAATAATAAAGTGTCAAGATAATAACCGGCTCTTTAAGTTGTAAGTAGAGGTATGTGGAATGGGACGCATACTGAAGCCTGCAACTTAAACGCTATGAATCTGTGATATGCCTTACCATATTTGCTTGTCCTGGATTTTACATCGGATTTTCAGTTTTATGGTTATTATTATATTAGCTGCTCATGTTCTGCTTTATCCCTGTATCCACCTGCCTCTGGTCATTTTCCTATCATGCCCTGAGTACAGTCGGGTTGTATGTGCTTGGATTATGGTGACATGAGATAAAGGTATATAGATGAGGGTTTCCTTGTTTGGATTATTCCTTCGACGTACTAGTCTTATGGAGCCGTGATCTGAAACCATACAATCAGATTTGCTCGTCCTCGGCTTTATTTAGTTTTATCGCTTTACATATACTTACCCTTGCTCGCCACTTGGCTTTTGCTTCACCACTCGCCTGGGGAGTTTCATCTGACTCCCCTGGATCCTCATGTCCAGGTCAGGGAGCTTGGAGCGTGTGGATTCTCCCAGTTGCTGATCAGAGTGGCGCAGCTGAAGCGTGGATCCCCAGCAGACCGTCTGGAGCCTTATTCTCCCGGGCCCCCTGTGTGCCTCTCGAGTTTTCCTTTTTGTAAACTCGTGAGTGCCCTTGTACTATTCATTCTTGTATATCTCCTTGTAATCTCGCAATTGCGCATATCAGTGATGTAATATTCATGTAATATTGGATCACCTCTGGTGATAACTTTGTAATTGTACTCATGTGTTGGAATGTATAATGCACCACGTGCTTCCGTACTCTGATTCTTGCCTGTACTGATGCTTAGCGTATATACGTGAAGGTACTTCTGACTTGCGTATATACGTTGCAGTAATGTCTCCGTATCCGCCAGGATCGGGGCGTTACACCTTGAGAGGAGTTTTTCCTTCTATCGTAGACGAAGGTAACCTGTTAACAAGATAGCAAGCGTATGCCAAAGTCTCAGCCCAGAAGTTCTTCGATAAACCGGCATTGGACAACATACAACGAACTTTCTTTAGCAAAGTCCTGTTCATCCTTCTGCTACTGTTGCGGTGTTTCCCTCACTGTGATTTGCCTCTCTATGCCCTCATCAAGACATAGCTGAAGGAAAGGATCAGACTTGTATTTTCCTCCATTATCTGAACGGAGTACCTTGATTTTCCTTCCCGTACTTCTCTCCAAATTCTTCTTCCACTTCACAAACACTTCTAGGACTTTCCCTTTGTGTCTCATGGTATATACCCACAACGCCTAGAATAATCATCAATAAACGACACAAAGTAATGATTACCTCCAATTGATGCAGTCTTAGTAGGTCCTAAATGTCAGTGTGAACATAATCCAGAATCCCCTTGGTGCAATGTGTTGTTGTGCCGAACTTCACCTTGGTCTTCTTTCCGATGATACAATGTTCACAAAATTTCAACTTGCAGGTTCCGGCACCTTTCAATACTCCTTGTCTTGCAAGAGTTTGCAAAGACTTTTCTCCCGCGTGTCCCAACCTCATATGCCATAGCCTGGTTGAGTCTTCATCTGAATCAGTTGAAGCCGCCACTTGCCCTGTCACAGTACTACCCTTCAAGTAGTAAAGATTGTTCCGGCGAATGGCCTTCAATACCACCATCGAGCCTTTGGTCATCTTAAGGACTCCTTCCTTTATTGACACCACAAGACCTAATGTCTCCAAAGCTCCAACAGAGATAAGGTTTCTCTTCAGTTGAAGTACATACCTTACTTCCTTCAGTTCTCTTATCATCCCATCAAACATCTTGATCTGGATTGTCCCTACACCTTCCATGATACATGGATGATCATCGCCCATAACGACTGAACATCCCTCCAGCTTCTCAAAGTTAGAAAATCAATCCCTATTATGGCACACATGGTATGTAGTACCAGTATCCAATATTCACTCATTATCTCCTGAGTAGCCAACGATAGGAGTAGTGACAGAGAATGAGAAAACTGACGAGTCCGAGTCTGATCTACCTGCCTGTGAGGTACTGCTTTGAGTACAGACCACCTTTGCAAGATTTGCCTCAGTCTTAGACTCCTTCTTCTTTCCTTTGGCCTTTGGACAGTCAACTTTCCAGTGCCCTAATTCTCTGTAGAAGGGACACTAGTTCTTCTTCAGATCTCGATAACCTGGCTGGACTTCGATCTCCCTCGATCATCTTTGCCCTTCCTATGTGAACCCCTACCTCTTACTGCTAGCGCCTCTGCTGATGAGCTTGCCTGAGAAGACTGCCTTTCCTTTCTCCTCGTCTCATAATTAGCCAAAGCAGACGACACTTCATGATAGTCAAGGGACTGCCTACCATTTATGAAGTTAAGGTAAAAGTCTCATACTCCTCTGCAGGAAGAGAGTTCAAGAGAATTACCGCTTTGTCTTCTTCATTTACCTCGACATCCACATTGACCAAATCCGTAAGAAGCTTTGTGTAGCGATTCAGATGTTCATTTACAGAGCATCCTTTCTTCATCTGAAACCCGTACAGCTTGCTTTTCAGCTGTAGTCTGAATTCAATACTTTTGGTCAGATACTTTATTTCAAGGATCTCCCACAATGCCTCGCAGATGTTTCGTGTAACACAAGATATTTGATGTTGTTGGAACTTATTTCGATGAAGACATTTGTGAAGATCAAATTCATTTGGAGCTCTAACACATGATGAATCAAGAGTCCTACATGATCAAGATGTGCCAAGGAGAGTTGATAGAGTGTGGTTTGTAAAGTTGAAATAGCATGTAAAGCCTTGACACAAACATACACTTCATTGGTCCATTAGTCGACTTGATGTCCATTATAAGTCGACTAACCAATGTGTAGTCGACTAATCCAGAACCCAAGTCGACTAATCCTGTGTCCTGAATCTGACCCAACTCTCTGTTTCTTTATTAGTCGACCGACAGTAAAACCAAGTCGACTAATACATCTTGTAGTCGACTAATAAGAGTCCCCTAGTCGACTAATCCTTGGTCCAAGTCGACTTGAAGGTAGTTGCAGTCGACTTGAAGTAGTTAGCCAGAAAACTGTCAGGCCAACGTCTCTTGACTAGTCGACTAATAGAAGGAATTTTGTCTAGGTTAGTCGACTAACTCAAAAAGCAAGTCGACTAATAGGCAGTTCTAACTGTTGGACAGTTTCTGACTGTTGGTCTTTTGTGCAACGTTTTCCAACGTTCATATCATCTGAAATTGCACCAATAACTCCCTAACTAACCCTAGTCTTCAGCTATAAATAGGAAAGTTATACCAAAGGCCAATTACCAAGAGTTTTTATCAGTTTTCCAAAGCTAAAAATCTGCAAACCTGAAAACTGTTTTTCCCACTTCAGTTCTTCACCAAAAGACATTTCCATTGTGAAGATTCTCTGAAGTTCTTGTTTCCTATACTGAACCTTGTCCACATACACATTCAGTACCAAGGCTATAGGAAAAGTATTATAATTCTCAAAGCAAATCATTGTACACAGGAGGCTTCTTGGTTGTAGAGGCAGTTGTACAAGGTGAAAGGTATTCTCTTGGTGGAAGAGAAGGTGTTCTCTTGGTGGAAGAGAAGGTGTATACATTTGGCGAAGGGGATTTGTCAAGTGGTGTACATGGTGTATTGATTTGGGTGGCAAAATCAAGGTTAAATGAAAATCTCAAGCGGGTGGCTTGGGGACTGGATGTAGGTCACAAGGACCGAACCAGGATAAATCTCTTTATTTGCGTTTGTCAATTTCTGAGATTTGATTTCCTTTATTTGCAAGTTTATAATTAATTGATTAACTATAATCCTTCTTGTCTAGTGTTATGTGGACTTGTGTATTTTAGATCATTGTTGCCAACAGAGATAGTTCCGCATTTATCAATATCTCGGGGACCAACATTTGGTATCAGAGCCGGCCTCACATTTCGTACCCTGAACCAGCGTATACGCTCTGATCCAACATTTGGTATCAGAGCGGGTACAAGTCAACAACAAAGATGGCAACGGAGTTTCCCTCATCCCAATTCAAAGAAGGACATTCTACACAACGTTCACCGCTATTTGACGGAACCAACTACAACTATTGGAAGTGTAGAATGAAGATATACTTGCAGTCACTCAACTACGACCTTTGGAACATCGTAGAAGCATCGTACACCAAGCCCACAACCAACTACAACGCTTGGAGTGAAGATCAAAAGAAGAACGCGAACCTTGACGCCAAAGCGATGAATGCTCTATTCTGTGCCCTAACCAAAGAAGAGTTCAACCGTGTTTCAACAGCAACTTCTGCACATCAAATATGGCATACTCTTCAGGTAACACACGAAGGCACTAATAAAGTTAAGGAATCTAAAATATCTGTTCTTGTCCACAGGTTTGAGTTATTCAAAATGGAGGAGAATGAAACCATATCCGAGATGGTTACAAGATTCACCGACATCACTAATACATTAGCATCCCTTGGAAAGAACTACACCCAAGTTGAAAGAGTTCGAAAGATCCTTCGTGCACTCACACCAGAATGGGAGAAGAAGACAACCGCCATTGAAGAGGCGAATGATCTCTCAACTATGACATTAGAAAACCTAATCGGTAATCTAATGGCATATGAAGTGCAATTAGAAGAAAGGAAGAAGGACGAACGACAACACCGTTCAAAGAAGAAAGAACTCGCCTTCCATGCATCTTCTGACATGGACAATGATGACGAAGAGGAGATGGCAATGCTCTCAAAGAAATTCAGGAAATTTCTAAAGCAAGGTAAATTCAAATGCTTTAATTGTGATAAACCAGGTCATATGAAGATGGATTGTCCTTTGCTTAAGAAGAAAGATAAGTACAAGAGTAAGAAGTTCAGAAGAAGAAGAACTACGAAGCATCATCAGAATACAGTGATTCATCTTCATCTGATGAAGAAGAATCCACTGAACGTGTCAACCTATGTTACATGGCACTTGAAGATGATGAGGTATCATATTCTGAACTCTCTGATGCTTTTCATGAATTATTTCTTGATCTGAAAATGAAAAACTGAAAAACAAAGTTTTGTCAAAAGAAATGAGAAACTTTTAAAGGAAAATTCAATGTTATGCATTACAATGTTCATCTATAAATTCTCAACAACAAGATGAGTTTGAAAAAGTCATATCATCTTTGAAAATTGAAAATGAGAAATTTATAAAAGAGAACATTTTCTGAAAAAGGAAACTAAGTCTTTGAATGAAAGGATTTCTATATTGGATAAAGACATGTTAGTTTTCAAAAATAAATATGAAGATCTTTTGCAAAATGTGACTAAGTTTAATAAAGGAAAAGAAAATTTGAATGCTTTATTATCTTTTCAGAAATTGTCACATGATAATCATGGTATTGGATTTATTGCAAAATCTTCATGTTATAGTAATCCATATAGTTCTTTTGTAAAAAGAAAGTCTAAGAAAAGTAAGTTTATATGGATTCCTAAAATTTAAATTTTCATGATAAAATACATATATTGCATCATACATTCATGATATATGTGATTCTTGCAACTATGTGTATATTAACAGGTGGAAACCAAATTCTAAATGGATTTGGACTCCTAAAGGTTAAATATATTCTTTTATGTTTGGTACCATCTAACGTTTATCTTGCAGGTACCATATAAAAATTGATAAAGAACAATTATATATATATTTACTAATATATTTGTTGCAGGGGGAGAACAAAGTATTTCTCTATCTGTTATAACCCAATTTCTACAGGGGGAGGAAAATATAACATATTTTCTGCAGGGGGAGTATATGTGCACACACAAAGCGTCATCATCAAAAAGGGGGAGAATGTTGGAACTTATTTCGATGAAGACGTTTGTGAAGATCAAATTCATTTGGAGCTCTAACACATGATGAATCAAGAGTCTTACATGATCAAGATGTGCCAAGGAGAGTTGATAGAGTGTGGTTTGTAAAGTTGAAATAGCATGTAAAAGCCTTAACACAAACATACACTTCATTGGTCCATTAGTCGACTTGATGTCCATTATAAGTCGACTGACCAATGTGTAGTCGACTAATCCAGAACCCAAGTCGACTAATCCTGTGTCCTGAATCTGACCCAACTCTCTGTTTCTTTATTAGTCGACCGACAGTAAAACCAAGTCGACTAATACATCTTGTAATCGACTAATCCTTGGTCCAAGTCGACTTGAAGGTAGTTGCAGTCGATTTGAAGTAGTTAGCCAGAAAACTGTCAGTTTCAACGTCTCTTGACTAGTCGACTTATAGCCAAACCTAGTCGACTAATAGAAGGAATTTTGCCTAGGTTAGTCGACTAACTCAAAAAGCAAGTCGACTAATAGGCAGTTCTGACTGTTGGACAGTTTCTGACTGTTGGCCTTTTGTGCAACGTTTTCCAACGTTCATATCATCTAAAATTGCACCAATAACTTCCTAACTAACCCTAGTTTTCAGCTATAAATAGGGAAGTTATACCAAAGGCCAATTACCAAGAGTTTTTATCAGTTTTCCAAAGCCAAAAATCTGCAAACCTGAAAACTATTTTTCCCACTTCAGTTCTTCACCAAAAGACATTTCCATTGTGAAGATTCTCTGAAGTTCTTGTTTCCTATACTGAACCTTGTCCACATACACATTCAGTACCAAGGCTATAGGAAAAGTATTGTAATTCTCAAAGCAAATCATTGTACACAGGAGGCTTCTTGGTGTAGAGGCAGTTGTACAAGGTGAAAGGTATTCTCTTGGTGGAAGAGAGGTGTTCTCTTGGTGGAAGAGAAGGTGTATACATTTGGCGAAGGGGATTTGTCAAGTGGTGTACATGGTGTATTGATTTTGGGTGGCAAAATCAAGGTTAAAGGAAAATCTCAAGCGGGTGGCTTGGGGACTGGATGTAGGTCACAAGCACCGAACCAGAATAAATCTCTTTGTTTGCGTTTGTCAATTTCTGAGATTTGATTTCCTTTATTTGCAAGTTTATATTTAATTTATTAACTATAATCCTTCTTGTCTAGTGTTATGTTGACTTGTGTATTTTAGATCATTGTTGCCAACAGAGATAGTTCCGCATTTATCAATATCTCGGGGACCAACAGATGTCTTGTGTTAGACACGATCTGATTAAACCACACGCTGATCGGTTCATCTTCTCCCACTCTTCTTCAGTGATTGTGCTTCGCTTCTTCTCCAGACGCAGAGTATCTTCAAGGTTTGATGCATTCAACGCATCCATCACCTCGCACCTCCACATGTCAAAATTGTTCGTGCTATTGAATTTCACCACATTAATCCTCGATGAGGATTCGTGGTTCTCACAGATGTACTTTCTTCTGTCATCTCTTTGACTAGATCCTCTATGTAATGCGGAAAATCAAAAGGAGTTAGATAAGCAACTTTGATAAAGATCAGATTTTTACCTCCTCACGAAACCCTAGATGAGTTTCTGAATATACCTACTCCTCAATTGATTCCTTTGAGCACTTCACGCACTGTTCTGAGATCAACACACGACCCCACAAACAGTCCCAACGCTGATCTGAGATCGACACACGATCTCCACCAAATCAGCAACAGATGCCCTTCGAATCACCAAATGATCCCACGACAAACCTGGCTCTGATACCACTTGTTGTGCGTAGATAAAATAACCACGTAGAGGAAACCCTTGAGTCAAGATGCAATAAGAATTGCCACCAACAGCAAAGAACAATTAAACACTGAGAAGAAAACAAACACACGAATTTAACGAGGTTCGGCAATTTTGCCTACGTCCTCGGGGCAAGGAAGAGAGATTTCTATTGATTTGATAATCAATACATTTTTACAAGCATTACAAGCATCACATATGAAGAGAGCTCTGCCTCTCTCATATACCCAAGGAAACCCTAAGAATCAGTTTCCTTATTGGACTGATTTTCAATTCAGCAAATATCCAAACAGCCCGAACCGGTTAGTCGGTCGACCGGTCGGTCGATCGACCCAAGCACCGGTCAACCGTGCAGGTAGACCGTGCCTAACCGAGAGTTAGGCAATGTCAGTCGGTCGACCAGGCGGTCGACCGCTCTCCTTCTGCGGTCGACCGGGCGGTCGACCGCTACAACTTGTGCACGTTGGTGCACAACGGTCGACCAGTCCGGTCGACCGTGCTGCTGATTCCCTGCTGCTGCTGCTGCTGATTCTTTGGCTCCTTATCATCGTCGACTTCCTCGACTTCCTCTCTCTCTTCTACAATAATGACTATGCTGGTGAAGTTTGACTCACTAGTAAAATAGGGGTTAAACTATGAGAGGTCCCATGTCTAAAACTAGACTACAATCTTTAATAAAAAAATCACTCCTATTACTGAAATGTTATAACTGAAGAGAGACACCACTGTATCAGTGGAAACTTTGCGACTATTAGACTACGATGCATTGCATATGAAAAAGACTACCTGAGTAGTACAATGTGAATTAATCGAATTATAATATTTGAAGCAAATATGACCAAACTATGAGAGTGTTCAAGTATCAGAGATCTCAGGGTCAGGATTGGACTATGAACTTTTTTGTCCTATCTTAGCGGCAGAGAGAGAAGAGCATAAGATGCGCTCAACAGTAGTGGGAATTTTTTAAAACCACTTGCTCGTGAGAACCACCAATGCAACACATGTAAACAATTTGACTGACAATTGAGTAATTTAGATAACTTCAATCTCTTTTAATTAAGACAAAAGGTCGTGTAACGAACCCGAGACACAATTTAATTACAACACGGTAAGATTAAGAATACACTGAGACCTTACATTAACGAAAATAGAGAAGTAGAGATAAGACTTGAAAGCTCCAAACTTATGCTTTGACTTTTTTTCCCCACGACAATAGAGAAGTGGAGATAAGACACAAAAGCTCCAAACTTATGCTTTGACTTTTTTATTTCATATATGTTATTCACACGATTTTTGAGGAAAAAAACGGTGAATCAATTAGCCTCATTGCGCTTTGTTAAAATGATTTTAATGAAAACAGTTCAAAGGATATATCCGAAATAAACAATTCTTCCAAGTCAAATACCTCAAAGGTGCAAAGTGAGAAAAAACATCAGCACAAAAGAAATGAACGTGAAATTCTTCTTCCAAATTATATGGTTGTTCCTCAGGAAAAATAGTGTACGAAACACACTATTTTTTGAGCAAAATTTCCTTCATCTCAAGTCAACTTGAACTTGTAAGTTTACACAAACAATTGAAGCAAAACATTTTAAGTTCTTCTTCTCAAATTTGGCATTAATTTTGTTGTGCTTAAGTTCTCCCCTAAATCAGACCTAGGTATTGACCTTAATCTATTCCAACTTTAATAAAAATTCTACATAGTTGTGATGGGTTGTAGATAACAGCTAATCCCATTGAATTGAAAGTTGATCGAATAAAATTATAGAACACATTGAATGCGACAACATATAAAAGGTCCAGAAACAAAATAAGATAAATTGAGGGCTGTTGTGGATAATGCGGCGTTATTGCGTGGTCGTCTCTCCGCACGTGTTGGGCGTCAACAGTGAGTTGGGAACTGAAAAAGTTTATACCGTCATAAAATAAATGTAAAAATGATAATAATAATTAATAATAATAAAGTATTGATGATGAATTTGAAGCGAGTAAAAAGGATTTTTGTCGAATTGTGGGGAAAGAGCAAAGCAGTAGTGAGCATTTTGGAAATTGTATGTAAATTTTGAGATAGTTTAAGATTTTTAGAGTTTCTAAAATTTAGTCTTAAAATTATACTTGTATTATAATTAGTTTAAGTGTTTTTTAATTTTTTTAATAAGTGAGTATTAGATTATGAAAAGGAGTTTGATTTTGAGTTGGATTTATTTGTTCTATAGAATAAGAGGCATGGTCAATATTTTGTAACGACGAAAAATAAAAGAAAAAAATGAAAAAAAGAGAAGAAAATTTTGAATATTTTTTTTTTGTTTTTGTGTTTTTAAATAAAATTTTGTGTTCTTCCTTTTAAAAAATCAGCGGTAGCATCAGGGCTTGACTTGTGTCCACGGAGTGCAAAGGAGTTAAAAAGAGTAAAGAAGATGGCAAGCAGGTGGTTTCAACTTATTGTCTTTTTACCTCACAAAAAACAACTATTAAAGTTCAAGCATCATGATAAAAAAGTTTTATTTCACAAAATGTTGGGAGATTTGAAAAAAGTTATGAGGATAAGCAAAAAAAATAAAGACAAATTAAGTTAAATGAGAGGATGTTAACAATTCATAACAATATGGCGAAACTCTTAACATATCGCACAGTTAATGAAGATGCTTTTGATATCATTGCAGTTGAATGGGTAAAGTGTGTTTCGAATAATTTGCAGAAGAAATATGAGGAGTAGAAGTTAGAGACCACTCAAGAAACTAAACAGTTTGGAGAAATAATGGGAAGAATAAGCTCAAGACTTAAAAGAAGAGAGAGAAGAAGTTCAAGAATTAAAGAGTTTAAAGAAGAGATACTCATGAAATCTGAAAAAAATCAGTGAGAGTAAGATTACGGAAAGAGAAGAAAGCAAACGACGAGAAGAAAAAGAAGGAGAGGAAGAGGAAGATGAAGAAGAAAGAGAAGAAGGAGAAGAAGAAAAAGAAAGGCAATGAAAAAAATCAAGAAATAATTTCAGTTACAACAACAAAATAGAAAAAACATCACCTATTTTGATAGTGAAGAAAATCAAGCACTTAGACAAGAAGAAGAGATCAAATTACAAAGTGGAGGTAACCCTCGAACATTAATTGGAGATTATCAAAGTGCAAGAAAAATATCAAGACATGATCAAATTGAAAAAAAGATCATCAATGTAAGGAGTCGACACCATCAAGGCAAAAGATAAGAATATAAAGAGGAACACTAAAGTACAAATTAAATAAAAAAATCGAGATAGGGTCTAACAACAGAAACAAGAATTTGGAGGAAGAGGTAAAAATACTTTTTTTATTATAAAGTACATACAAATGTAGAAAGTTTTAAAAAAATCTCAGTTCTATATGAAAAATCAAGAGGAGTTTAATTGCTATGTAAAATTAAGGTGAAATTTGTTCACAAAGGATTTGAATTAAAGAAGGTTATTGAAAGTTGTAATTCAAATCCTAATTAAAATAGAAAAGTCAAATTTTGAGATGGTTTAAGATTTTTTGAGTTTCTAAAAATTAGTTTTAGAATCATACTTGTATTAGAATTAGTTTAAGAGCTTCTAATTTTCTTTTAATGAAGTAAATGTTGGATTAGAATTAGGAGTTTGATTCCTACTGATTTTTAAGGAATATGAAAACAATTTTTTTTGAAGAACCCAAATCAAAAGTATCTTTTTTTAAAAAAAATTTTCTCAGCTACAAAATTCTCACTTTTAGTTCTCTCAAATTTTCTTTTTTTCGTTACAAAAAATTGATTATGCCACTTATTTTACAGGCAAAACAATACGAATCCAATTCAAAATCAAACTCTTATTCTAATCTAATATTCATTTTATTAAAAAATTAGAAACTCCTAAACTAATCCTAATACAATTATGACTCTAAGATCAAATTTTAGAAACTCCAAAATCCTAACTCAAAATTTGACTTTTTCAAAAGAATTTGAATTACAATTTCCAACAGCCTCCCTTAATTCAAATCTTATTTGAATACTTGATGTTTTTGACTTTCTATAGCAGTTTAACTTCTTTTTTTGTGTGTTGATGATCCTTTAGTTGTTACTTCTCGAACTTGACCTTTTTGCAAAACTTTGTCATCTCTTTTTTGTGGCCAAATTTTTTTACTTCAACTTCCTTTTTGCCTTTTTCTTGAGCTTCATGCAATTGTAGAATCCATTTGCATTAACTTCCCTTTTGTTTTTGCACTTCGTCGGTAGTTTCTTTTCATTTTTGAAAAATTAAACAAGTTTCAGATTTGGTTCTTCTTGATGGCTTCCATCTTTTCTGTTTCGTAGACTTCTTTCGTCGAACTTGTTTTTTCAAATAAGGAGCTCCACATAAACACAAGTAAAATTACACGATTGGATGTTGGAAGTATTAATATTGGTTTTAGAAAATATAATCTGAAACATCTTGTTATTTATTATTGTCGCTATAATCACCAACTCCTTATTTCTCTTGTTATAACCATGCATTTGTTGTCGTCGAATATAGTAAAATCATCTTTCTACCAGCTGGCCCAAACTGATAAGATTTTCTGTCAACCCTGACACGTAAATCACGTCTTTATTATACCATTTTACCTCTTTTGATTCAACGATAACTTTTTATTTTTCAAATTAACACTTGGAGTTGTTTACTGTCCCCCATCCGCATATAAGCTTGTTTAGTTTCTTCTAAATCTACTATTACTTTTATACATGTCGTGTGATTACTACAACCACTATTCAAATACCATAAACTTTTCTCATTTTCTAAATGAGCGAAAAGAAGTAAAAACTCATCAGAATTTTCTCTCTTTCAATTTACTTGTTAGAAAGTTTACTCGATCCTTATTTTTGTACCAATATTTTTCTTCTACATGTCCAAACTTTTTACAATTAGTGCATTGTGGAGTGTTGTTATTTTTCTATCAACAATGTTTTTCAATATGACCAATTTTCTTGCAGTAAAAATGTCACGCCCCGCTTCCCAAAATACGTAGAAACGGGGTCGCGACGAGAGTCTGCGACGTATATACGAGAGGAAAATACCCCACGTATACACGCTAAACTAAGAGTAACCTGAACAAGCTATAAATCTCTACCATAAATCACTGCAATAATACATATAAAGTCTAACACAAAGATAGCAGATGAATAATGGAAAGAAAATGGCAACTGAATGCGATAAAGATAGAATCAGGAAATAACAGGAAGATAAGAGATGAGAATACCAGAATCAGAAAGGGACTCAAGCTCCTTGAAATATGTACGGTCTCATCGAATACCTGCACAACAGAAACAAAGCGTCTAATATCTGGACGTGCAAATCCAGGATCGTCAGAAAGTGACCGGGTGAGTGTGTGTGTGTGTAAAGAGGAGACTCGTGCATATAAACAATGAGCACAAAATAATAACAAGATAACTGCAGTCATATGATAACTAAATAACATGACAAATAAACAACTTGTTGGCCCAAAGGCCTATCACCCTAGTTTTGATGATGATCAACTCATGAAGTTATGTTTACTAATGATCTTGTGTTTAATTAGTGACAGATTCATTATCAAGATCTTAGTAGGCGCATAGCTCAACAAAGGATAAAATGTCAAGATTTGGAGCTAGCACGGTGTGATCCAAGGAGCTTTTGGATCAAGCTTGGACCAAGTCAAGAAGATGAGAAGACTTCAAGGGAAGACTTCAAGATCAAAACTTGTGTCTAGGTATAAGATTTTGTTTTTGTTTTAGATAAAATGTAAAGGATAGATAGTTGGTGGATTGCTCAAGTATTATACACACACACTCTTGATAGTATTGTTTTCATAAAAGATTTTTAGTTTAGAAAAGATTTTTTTTCTTTGTGACAAAATATTATTATGGTTCTTGGTCTTTCTCATTTACATATCTTTAATCCAAAACCTATATAGAGCTTAATGCCAAAAACTTAGATATTTCATCTTATTTGTGTAGTGGATCATATCCATACACACTATGCTTTAATGAGTTCAAAATATCTAGTTTTTATTTGAAAATGTTTTGGAAAAATAAGTTTAGAAAACATGTTTTGGAAAAACAGTTTTTTATCATGAGCCAAATATTTTCAAGTTACAAAAATAGTCCAATCTTTTATAACATACCTTGATTTTGTGCAAGCATGTTTGTATATCAAAGTATATTGGTTAAACTATTTTTGTAGATTTTTATGTATTTTATGGGATTTTATTTGAGCCAAAAAGACTAACTTTTTAATCCCAGAAAACTGTTTCAGGCTTCGGATAAGTCGATTAATAGCCTTTATAAGTCGACTAATCCTGGAGTCGGCCGACCGGACCGGTCGACCGACGTGCACAGATGTGCACGCCTTTGTGTACTAGAGGACGGCCGACCGTACGGGTCGACCGCTCCAGAGAGCAGAGCTCTCTGGAAAGTTCGGCCGACCGTACGGGTCGACCGACAGAGAGTTAGACTCTCAGCTCCAGTGGGTCGGTCGACCCAGGCGGTCGACCGTGGCTCCAACGGTCTGATTTCTGACCGTTGGCGGTCGACCGCACAGGTCGACCGGCAGCTCTGACAGACCCCAAAGGCTATATTTTTCTGGCCTATAAATTTGGGAGTTTGGTCATTGTTTTGAGCTAAGATTTTGGAGACTTTTAGAGCCAGTTTTTCTCATTCTTTCAGAAGAGTTTTTCTCCACAAAATTGAGTGCTAATACTTCCAATCAAAAGGGAAGATTTTATAAGAGTGTTAAAAGTGATTCTTTGAGTTTTTCACCATAGTTCTTTCCTTGCTTTCTCACACAAACACTTGAGCCATCCATTGATATATCTATCTTATAGGAGTGTTGTAGTGAGAGCTTTTATTGGTGATCAAAGTGTTTAGATCACCAAGATTTCATTCTTGTACTTTGAGGAGACGGGCAAGTGTGCTCGTGGTGGTTTAGAGTTCTTTTGTGAACTCGGTGGTTTGAGGTGCGGCCTCGGCAAGCTAGTGAGCTTGCGTGTGTACGGGACTAGGGAGTCCGAGGGCTTGTAGTGTGTTGCGGCACCGAGGAGAGATCCATTGGGATCTTGCATAGTGGAAATCCTTCGTGTGTCGAAGGAGGGGATGTAGAGCAAGTGTGCTCGAATCTCGAAATATACCCTTGTGTTTGCGATTGCTCACTCTCTCTCTTTGTCTCTTTTATATCTTGCATACTTTTATTGTGCTCATTTTTATATGCTAGATATTCATTTGTGCTCATATTGATATACATGCGTGGGATTGATTGCTAACACTTGTATTCACCAAGAGAGCCAACGCGGCACCTCAACCCATTCAAGGGGAATCTAGAGGAGTTTGTCCAGAGCCCTTCACGGGAAATTCGGCAACACTCTTTGGTTATACGTGGTGTTTAGTGTAAGAAGTTTAATTTGGTCATAATTGTCTTAGCTTCCGCATTATTTGCATAATTTGCTATTAAGTGACCATTAGATTAGCCTTCACCTATTCACCCCCCCTCTAGGTGAACCTTCACAACTAAATAACAATGATATGAATAAGTGTGCAGAAAAAGACAAGTAAAACAACTGTAAACAACCAACTGATGTCTAAATGTGTAACCTAACGTATGTCACTAGTCTGGTATATCATCTGCTCATGCGTATGGTCATATGTCTATCATAGTTATATATATGTACAATCAGACGATTACGGTCAGTCACAATGCATTTACAGTTCATTATCATTTATTATGTCAGTGAACACCATTGCCACCTGTAATAGACGCATCCCATACTACGCCTACTACACGTGTCAATCAGGGTCCTAAGTTATTGAAATTAGTGGAAGAGACATTGTCCATGCTTTAGGTGGGTCCCGTACATACCCGGGACCACGGCCTCAGTTTCCTGGCCCTGAACCAGGCCGTACCGCTAGGTACTCAGTAACAGTAACAGTAATCTCACTGTGAAAATAGTGGAACAGTAACACTACAGATGGGATGTCAGTCATCCCCCAGGAACCCTGCAGCGAAACCCGCTTTCGGCTGCGCAACCTGTATCCTAAGTCCACTCAAAATACAGACGCTGTCTCCTCCATCAATTTCTCCAATCCCGGTGTAAGTTGTTCAATTACTTTATTATTGAATTCAGTAAAAACAATCAATACTCATGTTACCTATAACACTGGGACGATGCGGTGACAGTAACGATAACAGTACAGTAACAGTCAATCAGTAATCGTATACACGGTGAACAATATCAGTAACAGTGAACAGTAATAGTAACCGTGTATACGATGAACAATAGGACTGTACAGGGTGTTACGATCAAACAATCTTTTCCCAGTAACTTTCAGTAACATGAATTAATACAGTAACAGTCTAGACACCTCTAGTCAATATACAATCTCACATATGAAACCATCCCAAAATCTTATACTTATACTGAATACAATACTAATGAATCTGCCAGCTCATAATTGTCATAGTCATCATGAACATCGAGTATCAATCCATATCGAGTTGTCTGGTACAATAAACGGCCGTCTCAATATATCAATAATTAGTGATCAGTTCTCTCACCCTATCAATCAGCTCTGATCCTCAAGTCATCAATATATTCACATCTCAATAACTGAAATAACAAATGTTCTAACACATCTGTTCAGATCTCCACACTCCAGTCTGATCAAACTCATCACACACTCTTGTTTCTATCAAGGTCAAACATAAGGTCCTAAAGTCGAGTAACATATCAGAGATATATCTAAGATCTATCAGGTCAGGTCAATCCACCAATATCTATTCCTCAAATCATATTCATCTAACTTTAACCAATTATCATAACTAAGGTGTAAAGTCCTCAATCCAATAAGAATCTAAAAATAGCAGTCAGACTATGGTTAGTCGACTAGGGGGAAGGAGCAAGTCGACTAGGGTAAGGATTAGTCGACTAACAAGCATAATAAGTCGACTAATAAAGGGTACTAGTCGACTAACAGGGAAGGCAAGTCGACTAACATATAAGTATTGGTCAGCAACAGAGGCTACACAACCTTTAGAACAGCAACTAGTCGACTAAGGCTATTATAAGTCGACTAGTAATAGGAGTACTAGTCGACTATAGGAAATGCAAGTCGACTAATAGGAATAATAGTCAGAAACAGAGAGTACATGACCTACAGGACAAACACCTAGTCGACTACAGATATGATAAGTCGACTAATCTATGCTATTAGTCGACTATAACAAATGGAAAGTCGACTATGGTAGGTTATTAGTCGACTACAGGAAATAGGGTAGTCGACTAGGGTTGTTTACAGTCGACAAACAGAGAATCAATAACTATTCTAAATAGAGACCTAGTCGACTATAGGGCTATAGTAAGTCGACTAATAGGTGTATTAGTCGACTAATATAAGGTGCAAGTCGACTAATTCCTCTACCTGCATGCCTATTATTGGGAAAACACCTACACATCTCCTCACATTCCATCTAAATACATACATGCTCCATCATGTAATATCTACAATAATAACCCAAACACTCATATAATAAACATAGGATTCCAACTTAATTAAATACACATGCATATTGATATTCCTATGCATTCAAATTTTAAAGGAGGGGGTGACAACTCACATTCGTGCTTAATAATCTACATACATGATTATGTACTACATATGCACCACACATTAGATTACACCACACATATATACAAATCTATGTAAACTGAATTAATTAAAGAGAGGGAGAGACACTCACATAGGAGGGGTTGCCGGGGCGATTTCCGACGACGGGCTATCGCGCGCCAGGGAAGAGGGGGCTGCTGTGCGCGGCATGGCCTACTGTTGCGTGCTACCATCTGCTGGTGTTGCGGCTGATTGTTGCCGCAGGCTGGACTGCAGGGGAGGCACACGGCAACAAGAGGGAGGATCTGGACTGCTGCGCTGCCGCTATCGTGCTGGATCTGCAAGCGCAGATCAGGGGGAGGAGGCTGACTGCTGCTGTCCTGCTGTTGTTAGGGACGAAGGGCAGCCAAGGGAGGGGCGTCCAGCACTGGGCAGCGGCTGTGGGTGCTGCCGTCCATGGAGGGGGCCAGGAGGAGTGCGGCCAGGGGGCGTGGCTCTGCCTGCTGGGCTTGGGGTGGTGCTGTCGTCCATGGAGGGGAGGCCGGCTGTGCTGCTGGCGCGCGCACGTGAAGGCCGAGAAGGGCTCGGGGCTGTACGCGAGGAGGAAGAGCTGCTGGACGCTGCTGCTGCGGGCTGCTACTGCCATGGGGCAGGAACAGGTGCTCACGGCCTGCTGCTGCCGCTGTGGAGGAGCAGCCAAGGCCGGCTGTTGCTGCTGTGGTTCGCTGATGCGTTGCCGGAGGCTGAGGAGGGTGGAGCCCAGGGCTGTTGAGCGCTGGTGAAGGGTGGACAGGTGCGGCAGGGCAACAAAGAGGAAGCTCAGCCTGGAGGACGTGTGTTGCCGCGGTTGCTGGTGGTGTGCGCCAACAGGAGAGGAGGATCATGGGTTGCTGGATCCGGTTGATGGAGGGAGGTGGGATCTCTGGCCAAAGAGAGGAGGCGGCCTAGGCTGGAGGAGCTCTGGTGGTCTACCGCAGGCTGCGCTGCCCTGAAGTGCGGCAAGGGAGATCCGGGTGCTGGCGCGCCAATGGAGAGGGGAGGTGGTGGTGGCGGCCGTGGGTTGGAGTGACTGGAAGAGAGAAGAAGGTGGGGTGGCTCCCATTGCCGTGGCTGCGCTGCCGGGGTCCTGCCATGATGGAGGTCGTTGGCCTGGCATTGCTGGCGGCCTGGGCTGTTCGGGGTGGAGGTGCGGCAGCAGTGGAGGGGTTGGGCGGCTGATGATAGGATTAGTTTTGGGATTTGTTTGGATTAGATTGTGTTGTTAGGATTTAATAGGATATAGGATTAGTTGGGATTTAGTAGATAGGATTAGTTAAGATTTAGATTATGAGTTGTTGAGATTAGGATTTGATTGGGGTAATTGGTTTGGATCATGGTAAACGGTTTGGATTTATGAAATGGGTAATATGTAAATGGAGTTTAGGAACAGAAATAAAAAGAAAGAATAATAATACTACTAATATCAAAGAATATTAATAAGATAATAATTAAAATGAAATAATACTAAGAAATTACGGTACTTTAAACTAGGGATATTACATTCTACCCACCTTATGAAAATTTCGTCCTCGAAATTTCTATAGGGCAGGGAATGGTAAAAACAATTCAAATTAAAGGAGAAAACAAACAAGCTTCACGTCACCTCTTTGCACATCATAAATCTACCACGCTTCCGCTGCGCTACTCTGATCTCAGCTACCGGCTCCAATATAAAGTGATCAACTCAGAAGACAAATCAGGAAAAATAGAAATAAGAAGAAAATAAAAACTAGGATGGAACCAAGATCACTCTAGAAAAGAGTTGGAATCAGGGATATCAAAAGATCAAGAAGATGGATATCCAAGGGAGGACGGTCAATTCCAAATGGACTCAATATCATCGTGTGAATAGTATATGTTTATTGCAGTGTAAATATAACTTGTCTCAGGTAACCGGTAAGAACTAGATCCTCCTTGAGTAAACCTGGTTCTGATACCAAGAAAACCCTGTCACACCCCGCTTCCCAAAATACGTAGAAACGGGGTCGTGACGAGAGTCGGCGACGTATATACGAGAGAAAAATACCCCACGTATACACGCTAAGCCTAAGAGTAACCTGAACAAGCTATAAATCTCTACCATAAATCACTGCAATAATACATATAAAGTCTAACACAATGATAGCAGATGAATAAAGGAAAGAAAATGGCAACTGAATGCGATAAAGGTAGAATCAGGAAATAACAGGAAGATAAGAGATGAGAATACCAGAATCAGAGAGGGACTCAAGCTCCTCGAAATATGTACGGTCTCATCGAACACCTGCACAAAAGAAACAAAGCGTCCAATATCTGGACGTGCAAATCCAGGATCGTCAGAAAGCGATCTGGTGAGTGTGTGTAAAGAGGAGACTCGTGCATATAAACAATGTGCACAAAATAATAACAAGATAAACTGCAGTCATATGATAAATAAATAACATGACAAATAAACAACTGAATAGCAATGATATGAATAAGTATGCAGAAAAAGACAAGTAAACAACTGTAAACAACCAACTGATGTCTAAATGTGTAACCTAATGTATGTCACTAGTCTGGTATATCATCTGGTCATGCGTATGGTCATATGTCTATCATAGTTATATATATGTACAATCAGGTGATTACGGTCAGTCACAATGCATTTACAGTTCATTATCATTTATTATGTCAGTGAACACCAATTGCCACCTGTAATAGACGCATCCCATACTACGCCTACTACACGTGTCAATCAGGGTCCTACGTTATTGAAATTAGTGGAAGAGACATTATCCATGCTTTAGGTGGGTCCCGTACATACCCGGGACCACGTCCTCAGTTTCCTGGCGCTGAACCAGGCCGTACCGCTAGGTACTCAGTAACAGTAACAGTAATCTCACTGTGAAAATAGTGGAACAGTAACACTACAGATGGGATGTCAGTCATCCCCCAGGAACCCTGCAGTGGAACCCTCTTTCGGCTGCGCAACCTGTATCTTAGGTCCACTCAAAATACAGATGCTGTCTCCTCCATCAATTTTCCCAATCCCGGTGTAAGTTGTTCAATTACTTTATATTGAATTCAGTAAAAACAATCAATACTCATGTTACCTATATAACACTGGGACGATGCGGTGACAGTAACGATAACAGTACAGTAACAGTCAATCAGTAATCGTATACACGGTGAACAATATCAGTAACAGTGAACGGTAACAGTAACCGTGTATACGATGAACAATAGGACTGTACAGGGTGTTACGATCAAACAATCTTTTCCCAGTAACTTTCAGTAACATGAATTAATACAGTAATAGTCTAAACACCTCTAATCAATATACAATCTCACATTTGTAACCATCCCAAAATCTCATACTTATACTGAATACAATACTAATGAATCTGCTAGCTCATAATTTTCATAGTCATCATGAACATCGAGTATCAATCCATATCGAGTTGTCTGGTACAATAAACAGCCGTCTCAATATATCAATAATTAGTGATCAGTTCTCTCACCCTATCAATCAGCTCTGATCCTCAAGTCATCAATATATTCACATCTCAATAACTGAAATAACAAATGTTCTGACACATCTATTCAGATCTCCACACTCCAGTCTGATCAAACTCATCACACACTCTTGTTTCTATCAAGGTCAAACATAAGGTCCTAAAGTCGAGTAACATATCAGAGATATATCTAAGATCTATCAGGTCAGGTCAATCCAACCAATATCTATTCCTCAAATCATATTCATCTAACTTTAACCAATTATCATAACTAAGGTGTAAAGTCCTGAATCCAATAAGAATCTAAAAATAGCAGTCAGACTATGGTTAGTCGACTAGGGGGAAGGAGCAAGTCGACTAAGGTAAGGATTAGTCGACTAACAAGCATAATAAGTCGACTAATAAAGGGTACTAGTCGACTAACAGGGAAGGCAAGTCGACTAACATATAAGTATTGGTCAGCAACAGAGGCTACACAACCTTTAGAACAGCAACTAGTCGACTAAGGCTATTATAAGTCGACTAGTATAGGAGTACTAGTCGACTATAGGAAATGCAAGTCGACTAATAGGAATAATAGTCAGAAACAGAGAGTACATGACCTACAGGACAAACACCTAGTCGACTACAGATATGATAAGTCGACTAATCTATGCTATTAGTCGACTATAACAAATGGAAAGTCGACTATGGTAGGTTATTAGTCGACTACAGGAAATAGGGTAGTCGACTAGGGTTGTTTACAGTCGACAAATAGAGAATCAATAACTATTCTAAATAGAGACCTAGTCGACTATAGGGCTATAGTAAGTCGACTAATAGGTGTATTAGTCGACTAATATAAGGTGCAAGTCGACTAATTCCTCTACCTGCATGCCTATTATTGGGAAAACACCTACACATCTCCTCACATTCCATCTAAATACATACATGCTCCATCATGTAATATCTACAATAATAACCCAAACACTCATATAATAAACATAGGATTCCAACTTAATTAAATACACATGCATATTGATATTCCTATGCATTCAAAATTTTAAGGAGGGGGTGACAACTCACATTCGTGCTTAATAATCTACATACATGATTATGTACTACATATGCACCACACATTAGATTACACCACACATATATACAAATCTATGTAAACTCAATTAATTAAAGAGAGTGAGAGACACTCACATAGGAGGGGCTGCCGGGGCGATTTCCGACGACGGGCTATCGCGCGCCAGGGAAGAGGGGGCTGCTGCGCGCGGCATGGCCTACTGTTGCGTGCTACCATCTGCTGTGTTGCGGCTGATCGCTGTCGCAGGCTGGACTGCAGGGGAGGCACACGGTAACAAGAGGGAGGATCTGGACTGCTGCGCTGCCACTGTCGTGCTGGATCTGCAAGCGCAGATCAGAGGGAGGAGGCCGACTGCTGCTGTTGGGGACGAAGGGCAGCCAAGGGAGGGGGCGTCCAGCTCTGGGCAGCGGCTGTGGGTGCTGCCGTCCATGGAGGGGGCCAGGAGAAGTGCGGCCAGGGGGCGTGGCTCAGCCTGCTAGGCTTGGGGTGGTGCTGCCGTCCATGGAGGGGAGGCCGGCTGTGCTGCTGGCGCGCACTCGTGAAGGTCGAGAAGGGCTCGAGGCTGTACGCGAGGAGGAAGAGCTGCTGGACGCTGCTGCTGCAGGCTGCTGCTGCCATGGGGGAGGAACAGGTGCTCACGGCCTGCTGCTGCCACTGTGGAGGAGCAGTCAAGGCCGGTTGTTGCTGCTGTGGTTCGCTGATGCGTTGCCGGAGGCCGAGGAGGGTGGAGCCCAGGGCTGTTGAGCGCTGGTGAAGGGTGGACAGGTGCGGCAGGGCAACAAAGAGGAAGCTCGGCCTGGAGGATGTGTGTTGCCGCTGTTGCTGGATCCGGTTGCTGGTGGTGTGCGCCAACAGGAGAGAAGGATCATGGGTTGCTGGATTCGGTTGATGGAGGGAGGTGGGATCTCCGGCCAAAGAGAGGAGGCGGCCTAGGCTGGAGGAGCTCTGGTGGTCTACTGCAGGCTGCGCTGCCCTGATGTGCAGCAAGGGGAGATCCGGGTGCTGGGTGCGCCAATGGAGAGGGGAGGTGGTGGTGGCGGCCGTGGGTTGGAGTGACTGGAAGAGAGAAGAAGGTGGGGTGGCTCCCATTGCCGTGGCTGCGCTGCCGGGGTCCTGCCATGGTGGAGGACGTCGGCCTGGCATTGCTGGCGGCCTGGGTTGTTGGGAGTGGAGGTGCGGCAGCAGTGGAGGGGTTGGGCGGCTAATGATAAGATTAGTTTTGGGATTTGTTGGGATTAGATTGTGTTGTTAGGATTTGATAGGATATAGGATTAGTTGGGATTTAGTAGATAGGATTAGTTAAAATTTAGATTATGAGTTGTTGAGATTAGGATTTGATTTGGGGTAATTGGTTTGGATCATGGTAAACGGGTTTGGATTTATGAAATGGGTAATAGGTAAATGGAGTTTAGGAACAGAAATAAAAAGAAAGAATAATAATACTACTAATATCAAAGAATATTAATATGATAATCATTAAAATGAAATAATACTAAGAAAAATACGGTACTTTAAATTAGGGATATTACAAAAACACTCAAGATTTTCTCGTCTTCCTTGTTCCTTTTCTTGAAAGTTTAACTTTTTATATTCTTTCTTTAAAGATCTTTTCCCGAAATTTCTATTTAATCCATTTTTTAAGTCTATTCTTGACAGAAGAATTTGCTCAACTAAATTTACATTGGATCTATTTATCCTTTCTTTATGTATTAATAAAGAATCCATTAACTGATTAACTGTCAAATTAGTTAAACATCTAACTTCTTCAATTGTTTGGACAATAAAATTAAATTTTAGATCTAAACTTCTTAAGACCTTTCAACTATGTTTTGTTCTTTCAAAGCTTCACCAAATGCTCTTGTTCGATTAACTATTATTGATACCCTTGAGTGAAATTCTTTTAATCAACTCAAAATTTTTCATTGATAAATTCTCAAAATCACGACGAAGATTTTGGAGTTTCAAATTAATTACCTTATCTGATCTCTCGAATTCATTCCGCAATATTTCTTAAACTTTTTGTGACTTGCTTGCTTCTATAATTCTTAAAAAGAATATCTCTCCAATAATTGTTAGATGTAAAGTGGTGCCTTCACATTTTTTTTAATTATCCTTTAGCTCCATCTCTTTGTGTTTATGTAGTGCTTGAATCTTGAGCATCATATTAATTATACTCATTCTCTACAAAATCTCATAGAGCTTGAGAGAGGAATAAGATTTTCATCTTGATACTCCAAAATTGATGATTTTTCCTCTTTATATTTTGGAATCAATTGAGTAGAATTGATGTTGTCGAAACTTTTAATTATTATTATCACTTTTTTTTTTTACGTAACGAATACGAACCAAGTTCTAATACCCTGTTGATTTTTAAGAGAAATGCTATTTGGCTCCCTTGTTAGCTCCCGCTTTGACTCCCGCGTTGATGTGGCATGCCACATGGCATGACACATAAGCTCCAATCTCAACCCAAAAATTTAAATTTCCCCCCAATTCTAAAATTTGAATTTCCCCCTCAGCCCAAAAAAATTAAATCCCTCCCAGTCCCAATTAACAAAACGAAAATAGATCTCTCTCAGTCTAAATCTCTCTCTCTTTCTAGTGTAGATCCGAGCGCCGCCCCTCGCCGTTCATTGTCTCGTCACCGCCCGTAGATATTGTTACATGTATTATTTAATGTATCATGTATTATTTAATGTATACACCATAGATATTGTTTCTGTACAGGAGTTTTCAGATCAATGATTAAAAAGTTTTCACACATTTCTGTTTATTTGTTTATGTATCCATGTATCTCAGTTACAATCAGAAGCTTGCAATTATACATTTTTTTGCATTATTCTTCCATGAATAATTGTTTTGAGTTCTTGAAGATTGCTAGGGTAACGTATGTGTGTTGTCTGACCTTTAGCAGAGGCAAACATCAAACATATCGTATATCAAAAGTTGAACTCATTTCTTTGAACTGCAGTAGTAATCATCAACTGGAAAAAAGTTACTAATAAAGTGGATGAAGCCAAACATCAATAGAAAAAGAATCAATAGAGCTGACCCTTCAACAGAAAATGAATAGAGGTAATTGAATAGTTGCAAGCATGAATACAAAAATAGAACATGAATACAAGCAGAATTATCACAAAATATTGTTTGCATCCATCCATAATTACATGAATACATGACTCTCAAATGAGTCAACGTTCTATAATATTGAAACATAAGAAAATAATCATTAAACTATGCATGTGAGATACTAAAATCATATATATATTCAGTATAATTAGGACTGCGACCATGGTAGCAGTCCTCAGAAAAGACTGCGACCTTGGTAGCAGTTCTTAGAAAAGACTGCGACCGTGGTAGCAGTTCTCATAAAAACACTGCGACTTAATCACAGTCCTCAAAAAAAGACTGCGACCTTGGTAGCAGTCCTCAGAAAAAAACTGCGACCTTGGTAGCAGTCCTCAGAAAAAGACTGCGACCATGGTTGGTAGCAGTCCTCAGAAAAGACTGCGACTGTGGTAGCAGTTCTCAAAAAAACACTGCGACTTAATCACAATCCTCATAAAAAACTGCGATCATGGTAGCAGTCCTCAGAAAAGACTGCGACCTTGGTAGCAGTCCTTAGAAAAGACTGCGACCGTGGTAGCAGATCTCATAAAAATACTGCGACTTAGTCACAGTCCTCATAAAAAACTGCAACCATGGTAGCAGTCCTCAGAAAAAGACGACTACCTTGGTAGCAGTCCTCAGAAAAGACTGCGACCATGATAGCAGTTCTCATAAAAACACTGCGACTTAATCATAGTCCTCATAAAAAACTGCGACCATGGTAGCAGTCTTCAGAAAAAGACTGCGACCTTGGTAGCAGTCCTTAGAAAAGACTGCGACCGTGGTAGCAGTTCTCAGAAAAACACTGCGACTTAATCACAGTTCTTATAAAAAAACTGCGACCATGGTAGCAGTCTTCAGAAAAAGACTGCGACCTTGGTAGCAGTCCTTAGAAAAGACTGCGACCGTGATAGCAGTTCTTAGAAAAACACTGCGACTATGGTAGCAGTCCTCAGAAAAAGACTGCGACCTTGGTAGCAGTCCTTAGAAAAGACTGCGACCTTGATAGAAGTCCTCATAAAAACTACAAATAAGTGAAACATGTCAGTTCGCAATGTTTTTATGAGAACTGCTACCACGGTCGCAGTCTTTTTCTGAGGATTGCCACCATGGTCGCAGTTTTTTATAAGGACTGTGATTAAGTCGCAGTGTTTTATGAGAACTGCTACCACGGTCGCAGTCTTTTCTAAGGATTGCTACCAAGTCGCAGTCTTTTTCTGAGGACTGCTATCATAGTCGCAGTTTTTTTTATGAGGACTGTGATTAAGTCGCAGTGTTTTTATGAGAACTGCTACCACGGTTACCACGGTCGCAGTCTTTTCTAAGGACTGCGACCTTGGTCGCAGTCTTTTTCTGAAGACTACTACCAAGGTCGCAGTATTTTTTTGAGGACTGCTACCATGATCGCAGTTTTTTATGAGGACTGTGATTAAGTCGCAGTGTTTTTATGAGAACTGCTACCACGGTCGCAGTCTTTTCTAAGGACTGCTACTAAGGTCGCAGTCTTTTTCTGAGGACTGCTACCATGGTCGCAGTACTAATTATACTGAAAATATATATAATTTTAGCATCTCACATGCATAGTTTAATGATTATTTTCTTATGTTTCAATATTATAGAACGTTGACTCATTTGAGAGTTGTGTATTCATGTAATTATGGATGGATGCAAACAATATTTTGTGATGATTCTGCTTGTATTCATGTTCTATTTTTGTATTCATGCTTGCAACTATTCAACTAATTGTATTCATTTTCTGTTGAAGGGTCAGCTCTATTGATTCTTATTCTATTGATGTTTGGCTTCATCCACTTTATTAGCAACTTTTTTCCAGTTGATGATTACTACTGCAGTTCAAAAAAATGAGTTCAACTTTTGATATACGATATGTTTGATGTTTCCCCCTCCTAAAGGTCAGACAGCGCACACACGTTTCCTTAGCAATCTTCAAGAACTCAAAACAATTATTCATGGAAGAATAATGCAAAAAAATGTAATTGCAAGCTTCTGATTTTAATTAAGATACATGGATAAATAAGCAAATAAACAGAAATATGTGAAAATTTTATAATCATTGATCTCAAAACTCTTGTACAGAAACAATATCTATGGTGTATACATTAAATAATACATGATACATTAAACAATACATAAAAAAAAATCTGTAGAGAGAGCGCAGGCGCATTCGTTGATGGGCGACGCGCGACGGGCGGCTGAGAGAGAGGGGGGCAGATGGCGACGCGCGGCGAAACGATGAACGGCGAGAGGCAGCGAGAGGATCTGCACTAGAGAGAGATAGATTTAGACTGAGAGAGAGAGAGGGATCTATCTTCGTTTTGTTAATTGGGGCTGGGAGGGATTTAATTTTTTGGGCTGAGAGGGAAATTCAAATTTTGAAATTGGGGGGAAATTTAAATTTTTGGGTTAATATTGGAGCTTATGTGTCATGCCATGTGGCATGCCACATCAGCGCGGAAGCCAGAGCGGGAGCTAACATGGGAGGCAAATAGCATTTTTGAATTTTTAAAGCTCTAAATACAATAGGGCAGGTGTGGGCTGCAGCAGGCAACATCTGTGGGGTTGACGGGGACAAGAGGTTAATTAATGGAAGGCTGAAGGAAGTTCCTCTTTAATCTTTGCCTGGGAAATGAAAGAGAAGTGATGAGAAAGGTTTTCAGGTGATGTGGGGCCGCTTGATAAGAGAGGGGACAGAGACGTAGACTACAGAGATGAGATATCAAGTACAGTACACAATACAGAGGGAAAATCGGAAGCCCAGACTTCTAGAGAGAGAAAGCAAGAGAGATAGAGAGTCTGGGGGAAGTAAACAAGTTTGCTGTGGCGTCACAAACACCAAACACCTAATAAATGTGTTAAAAGATTTGAACATATAGCTGCTTGCCACTATGGTGTCAAGTTGCAAAATTTCAATGTCTCTACTCATCTTTTTCATGTGTTTTTAGTTGTTTGTATTATTATAGATAATTTATAATGAGCAGTAATCTGCTTCTCTTGAGAAGCGAAAAAGAAAGAGAATTTGACTCCGCCAAATATACCCCATGTAAATTCTTTGAGTATTAAGACAAGGATTGACCCAGAGCCTCCTATGAGGGATCTACAAACTTACATTTAGGATATGTTTATTAACATATACACACATGTTGGAGGAGAGAGGATATTAAAGGAGGTGATGTCATGTCAAGTGCTGTAGAAGATTGCCAAGTGCTGTCGACGATCGCCAAGGAAGTCGACGATGAAAGGCAAAGGGACAGCGGCAGGAAATAGCAGCAGCAGAAGAAGACAGGCGGGTCAGTCGACCGGGCCGGTCGACCGACGTGCACAGCATGCACAGGGTTTTGGGCGGTCGACCGGCACGGTCGACCGAAGTGCTCTGACTGCAGGAACCAAACTCTCGGGTTTTCTGGGTCGACCGCCAGTCGACCGGAATGATCTGACTGTAAACAACCCAACTCTCGGGTTTCTTGGGTCGACCGTCGGGTTGACCGGAAGAGGAGGTCGGTCGACCGACAATCGGTTTGGGTGAAATCTGCTGCTCCGCTGATGTGAGGTATTTAAGCCTAATGTTGATTCTAGGGTTTAATATCTCTGCGAAATTGTATTAGCTGTGAGTTCTCTTGCATTCAAAGAGACGAAGAGCTATTTTAATCATCTTCCTAAATAAAATTCTCTCCATTGATTGCCCCGAGGACGTAGGCATTGAGGCCGAACCTCGTTAAATCTTGTCTTTGTGATTTTTGCGTTCTTCGTGTGATTGTTGGGTTGTTCTTTGTGCTGGAGATCTTGGGATTCTCTATTGTTTGGTTGTTGTGATTGGATAGCGCGCACAACAAGTGGTATCAGAGCATCTAGGTTGCTCTTGGGATTTTTTGAGGATTCGGAGGGCTCGAGATCGGATCCTGTGGAGATCGTGTGTCGATCTCAGATCTGAGGTATTGGGTGTTCGAGGAGGTCGTGTGTCGATCTCAGAAGGACTCAAGGAGGGCTCGTTGAATCCGTGGTGGAGTAGATCTGGGGAGAAACTCGATCTAGGGTTTCAAGGGACAGGTAAAAATCATATTTTTTATCTGTGTATAGATCTATTTCAAGTTAGTTGATCTTCCACATAGATAGAGAATCAGGAAAAAATCTTAATGGCAGAAGAAATTGCATCTGTTAAGACAATGAACACTCACCCAAGAATTGAAGTTGTTAAGTTTAATGGGACTAACAATTTGGTATGTGGAGATGCGAGGTTATGGATGCGCTGAATGCATCAAACCTCGAAGACACTCTCCTATTGGCGAAGAAGAAGAACACTACCACTGATGAAGAGTGGGCGAAGATGAACAGGTCGGCATGTGGCTTGATACGTTCATGCTTGTCACAAGACATAAAATACTTTGTGCAACATGAGACGTCAGCGAAGAAACTGTGGGAAACCCTTGAAAAGAAGTACCTGACGAAGAGTGTAGAGTCCAGGTTGCAGCTTAAGAGTAAGCTGTATCAGTTTCGGATGAAGAAGGGGAGCACAGTAAATGAGCACATCAACCGATATACGAAGCTTCTTACAGATCTGCTAAATGTGGATGTCACGGTAGATGAGGAAGATAAGGCGGTCATCTTTCGGAATTCACTTCTTGCAGAGGAGTACGAGACATTCACACTGACCTTCATTAATGGAAGGCAGAGCTTGGATTATGATGAGGTGTCGTCTGCATTGATGAGTTATGACACAAGGAAGAATGAGAGGCATCCTTCTCAGTCAGGGTCATCGGCGGAGGCATTGGAAGTAAGAGGCAGAGGTTCATCAAGGAAGGGAAAGGAGATTAGAGGAAGATCGAAATCCAGATCGGGATTCAGGGATCTCAAGAGAAATCAGTGCGCCTTCTGCAAAGAGTTTGGGCACTGGAAGGTAGACTGTCCAAAGTTCAAGGGAAAGAAGAAAGAATCAAAATCTGAAGCAAATCTCGCAAAAGTGGTAAAAACTGCAAGCAGCAAATCACAGGCAGATGGATCAGATTCAGATTCTTCAGTGTTCTCGTTTTCAGTTACCACTCCCGTCATTGGCTACTCGGGTGAGAACGAGTGGATCTTGGACACAAGTGCAACATATCATGTATGCCCTAATCGAGACTGGTTTACCAGTTTCGAGAAGTTGGAGGGGTGTTCGGTAGTCATGGGCGATGATCATCCGTGCATCATGGAGGGTGTTGGCACTATTCCAATCAGGATGTTTGATGGGATGGTGAGGGAGCTGAAAGAAATGAGATATGTACCTCAGCTGAAGAGGAACTTGATCTCTGTAGGAGCTTTGGAAACATTGGGCCTCGGAGTGTCTATTAAGGAAGGAGTTCTTAAAATGACAAAGGGCTCGATGGTGGTGTTGAAGGCCGATCGCCGGAACAACTTGTATTACTTGAAGGGTAGTACAGTGACAGGGCAGGTGGCAGCTTCTACCAGTCAGAAGGAAGATTCAACCCGGCTGTGGCACATGAGGGTAGGACATGCAGGTGAGAAATCAATGCAAACTCTTGTGAAGAAAGGGTTGCTGAAGGGTGCTGAGACCTGCAAGTTGGATCTATGTGAACATTGCATCATCGGCAAGAAGACCAAGGTGAAGTTTGGCACAGCTTCACACTGCACGGAGGGTATTCTTGACTATGTTCACACGGATGTATGGGGACCTACCAAGACTGCATCGATTGGAGGTAACCACTATTTTGTGTCGTTCATTGATGACTACTCTAGGCGATGTTGGGTGCACACTATGCGACACAAAGATGAAGTCCTAGAGCTGTTTGTGAAGTGGAAGGCTAATCTGGAGAGAAGCACGGGAAGGAAGGTCAAGGTTCTCCGTTCTGACAATGGAGGAGAGTACAAATCAGATCCTTTCCTACAGCTATGCCTTGATGAGGGCATAGAGAGACACTTCACAGTACGAGAGACTCCGCAACAAAATGGGGTGGCTGAGAGGATGAACCGGACTTTGCTAGAGAAGGTTTGGTGTATGTTATCCAATGCAGGACTGCCAAAGAAGTTTTGGGCTAAAGCTTTGGGGTATGCATGCCATCTTGTGAACAGGTTGCTGTCGTCTGTAATAGGGGGGAAGACTCCTCTTGAAGCTTGGTCAGGAAGAACTGCTGAGGACTATGATTTGCTACGGGTTTTCGAATGTCCAGCCTACTACCATGTCAAAGAAGACAAGTTGGACCCAAGGGCAAAGAAAGGGGTTTTCGTTGGCTTCAAGCGAGGAACTAAGGGGTTCAAGATTTGGGACCAAAAGGACAACAAGTTCATAATCAGCAGGGATGTCACATTCGATGAGGCTTCTTTGATGAAGCCTACGGTCTCTAAGCAGGTGGAGACCAGCAAGACCAAGGAGCTATTGCAGCAGGTGGAGAGTGATGCAGATCCACCATCTCTAGAGGATTCAGTATCAGTTCGGATCATTCCTGAGGTGACACAGGGTGGTGATCAAGTAGCTGAAGAAAATGCTGAAAATGTTGAAGAGGATCAGGAGCAGGTCATGGGTACTGTTCCAGATTCTACTGCAGTTGGAAGACCACGGAGGAACACTAGGAGACCGGGTTGGCTCACCACTGATATGGTCGTCGCGTATGCACTTCCAGTTGTTGAAGAGGCTATTCCATCTACCTTCAGGGAAGCTGAGATCAGTACAGAAGTTAGGATGTGGAAAGAGGCCATGGATGAAGAGATGAAATCTCTCTACAAGAACAACACATGGGAACTTACTAAGTTGCCCAAGGGAAAGAAGGCCATAGGGTGCAAGTGGGTATTTGTTAAGAAGCAAGGATCTCTCCAAGAAGATGCAGTGCGCTACAAGGCAAGGCTGGTGGCTAAAGGCTACGCTCAGAGAGAAGGAATCGACTATAACGAGGTGCTCTTCCCGGTAGTTAAACACTCATCTATTCGGATTCTATTGGCTTTGGTGGCGCAGAATGAGTTGAAACTTGACCAACTTGATGTGAAGACCGCCTTTCTCCACGGCGATCTTGAGGAGGAGATCTATATGACACAGCCCACAGGTTACAAAGCTGCAGGGAAGGAAGAGTTAGTATGTAAGCTAAAGAAATCGCTGTACGGTTTGAAGCAGTCTCCTAGACAGTGGTACAAGTGATTTGATAGCTTCATCAGGAAGAAGAAGTATACACGTAGCCATTTCGACCCATGTGTGTACTACAACAAGTTATCATCAGGTGAATATATCTATCTACTTCTTTATGTAGATGATATGTTGATTGCTTCTAGGTCGAGATCTGCTATTGACTCTCTGAAGAAGATGTTATCGTCAGAGTTTGAAATGAAGGACCTGGGGGAAGCAAGGAAAGTATTGGGCATGGAGATCACTAGAGACAGGAAAGCTTGCAGGATAAGTTTGACACAGAAGGGCTATTTGGAGAAGGTACTGCAGAGGTTTAATATCAGCAAGGATACTAAGTCTGTTAGTACACCTATGGCGTCGCACTTCAAATTGTCAGCAAAGATGTCTCCAAGGAGTGTTCAAGAGCGTGAGTATATGTCTCATGTTCCATATGCCAATGATGTGGGTAGCTTGATGTATGCTATGGTATGTGCGAGGCCAGATCTATCACAGGCAGTCTCCATGGTGAGTCGATACATGCATGATCCTGGACAGGGTCATTGGGAAGCTGTGAAATGGATTCTGAGGTACATCAAGGGAACCGTTGATGTAGGCCTAGTATTCGAGAAGGATAACACCGGAAAGCAGGAGTGCATAGGGTATGTGGACTCAGACTATGCAGGTGACCTTGACAAACGCCGGTCGACGACGGGATATATCTTCACATTCTCACAGGCACCGGTGAGTTGGCGCTCCACACTTCAGTCTACCGTCGCGTTGTCGACCACAGAGGCTGAATATATGGCTATGACAGAGGCCATGAAGGAGGCAATCTGGCTTCAGGGGTTGCTTGATGACTTGGGCGTGGAACATGATATATTGAAGATAAACTGTGACAGCATGAGTGCCATCTACTTGGTAAGGAACCAGGTCTATCATGCAAGAACGAAGCATATTGATGTCAAGTATCACTTTGTTCGGGAGATTCTAGAGGAAGGTGACATTGACTTGTTGAAGATTCACACTTCGGAGAATCCGGCCGATATGCTAACAAAGGTGGTGTCGGGGGTGAAGTTTGCACACTGCAAAGACTTGCTCCTTGTCCTTCAGGTGAATTGAGCTTGCTGAAGCTCATTTGGATGAACTACGGACGGCTTGATCCCTTGGGCAGGGGTACGTAGGCAACCATGTTGGTGCAGCCGCTATCAAGTCGGAATTCGGCTCAGATTTGGAAATCTTCACCGAGGTGGAGAATTGTTGGAGGAGAGAGGATATTAAAGGAGGTGATGCCATGCCAAGTGCTGTAGAAGATTGCCAAGTACCGTCGAAGATCGCCAAGGAAGTCGACGATGAAAAGCAAAGGGACAGCGGCAGGAAATAGCAGCAGCAGCAGAAGACAGGCGGGTCGGTCGACCGGGCCGGTCGACCGACTTGCACAGCATGCACATGGTTTTGGGCGGTCGACCGGCACGGTCGACCGAAGTGCTCTGACTGCAGGAACCAAACTCTCAGGTTTTCTGGGTCGACCGGCCGGTCGACCGGAATGATCTGACTGTAAACAACCCAACTCTCGGGTTTCTTGGGTCGACTGTCGGGTCGACCGGAAGAGGAGGTCGGTCGACCGTCCCGGTCGACCGACAATCGGGTTTGGGTGAAATCTGCTGCTCCGCTGATGTGAGGTATTTAAGCCTAATGTTGATTCTAGGGTTTAATATCTCTGCGAAATTGTATTAGCTGTGAGTTCTCTTGCATTCAAAGAGACGAAGAGCTATTGTAATCATCTTCCTAAATAAAATTCTCTCCATTGATTGCCCCGAGGACGTAGGCATTGAGGCCGAACCTCGTTAAATCTTGTCTTTGTGATTTGTGCGTTCTTCGTGTGATTGTTGGGTTGTTCTTTGTGCTGGAGATCTTGGGATTCTCTATTGTTTGGTTGTTGTGATTGGATAGCGCGCACAACAACACATACACATGTATACTTGAACAAATCTTCATTTAACCATTAAACACTCAATTTTCTTTATTTTTTAGCATTTGGGTGGATATATGCTCCTCTGATGGAGGGCATGTTTGAATGGTTAGAAAGTTGAGGAAAACTGAGTTTTTTGTGGGCTTCATTGTTATTTTCTTTCACTTTACAAAATCGTATTAGTTTTTAAAAAATAAAAACACTAGAAAAAGAATGTTGACGTTTGTCAAAACGTCAGCGAAATTCACATTTCTCTTTTTTCTTCAAAAACGAGTGAAAAACTGACAACGCGAGGTTCACCAACAAATTTTCTCAGAGAAAGCTAATCGAATGTGCCTCACTGTCAGTTTTCTCAAATAATTTTCCCAGCCGGACAGGCCCTA
Organism: Agave tequilana; assembly: GCA_038442645.1. Lineage (NCBI taxonomy): Eukaryota > Viridiplantae > Streptophyta > Magnoliopsida > Asparagales > Asparagaceae > Agave > Agave tequilana. The sequence goes on from JAVJIF010004577.1 coordinate 50,669, forward strand.
AGCTGATACCCGACCAAACATAACATTTCGGATATGGATTTTTGAGCATTTGGGTCTTGAATTGAGTCTTGTGTTTAACAAATGGATCAAGATTTTGGATGTGGATTAATTGGGTTCTAACTGAAACATTGGGTTTGAATCAGACCAATGTGTTCAGCTGATCACCCACTTGCACATACAATGAAGTGTGGCAGTGCCCGAACGTATAAAAATGCGAGGCTAGCATCCGTCGTATTCACTGACTAGCGCGCGTGTGCTGTATACAAACTCTCTAGTTTTTTGCTACAGATTATTTTACAAGAGTTGACTCCAAGTCAAAGTTTTGGGTCTTTCTTCTTCCTCTTCTTGAAATTCGAGCTCACGCTTGATTGAGCAAATCATGATGGTCCTTGGATTTGACTGCCTCGTGCTGCATGAAACAATCCAAACAAGCTCAGCTGCACTGCACTGCACTGCACTTGGTGCAGTACCTCACCTAGTAGCGATTAAAGTCAAATAGCTATCAAATTTGATCCCCAACACTCACTATTAATTAGACAAATCATAAGAATGTCCTCAACATTATATATTTTATATATTTTGCAGAGATTTCATATCCCCTCACTTTTCATTGAAACTCCGAGGTTCTGGAACCAATTAGATTTCGCTCATTGCTAAAGATATATGATTAACTTGTAAGAGGTCTTAAATTTAAAATGGAGACGTTGCTTTTGGTTGAAATTAAAAGGGTGAGAAGAGAATGATACGAAACCTCCATAAATACAATCTATATGAGTATAGTAATCAATTTTCAACGTGTAATCAACATGAATCACAAAAAAAATGCATTCAAAATGTTTTCTTTAGAGCGTTATTTTGAAGAAAAAACTGTTACGTTTATTGTCACAATATTTCTTCAAAAACTAAAAAATAAATTGACATTTCTGATAGCCTAATAATATGAAAGAGAAAAAAAAAAAAAAAAAACATAAACTTCATGAGCCTAATTAATTCATGAGTTGGCACCATGGGAGTGACCCAATCCAGTGTTTGGTGTGTGGGTACCCCCACACAATCAAACGGATCCCTAGAGGTAGGTTAGGTTGCTTCTATTTGTTTTTAATGCCGAGCAAAATAAATTAATAATAAATAAATGGAATTAAATTGCTTTTTTTAATAAGCAGTAGAGCTTTTTGTGCCAAAAATAAGAATGTGTTATTGAAGTGCAGTTAGTGATCCTGTCCCCTCCCTCACCTCTTCCAAGCCCCACCTCTTCATATCCAACCCCCCTCTCCTCTTCTCCTCTCTCATTCTATTCTCTCTTCATTCTCTTCTCTCTCTTTTACTTGGAAATTTTTTTGAAGGAAAAGTTGTGTTGAGGGGGATGTTGGCTGGCTCGAAGCATGAGTGCACTCTCTCTCTCTCTCTCTCTCTCTCTCTCTCTCTCTCTCTCTCTCTCTCTCTATATATATATATATATATATATATATATATATATATATATATATATATATATATATATAGGGTCAAGAGAGAAGGGGGCCAAGGCATCGGACCAGGCTTCATTCCTCTCAAAATCTCTCCCCTATTGCCTACAATATTCTAAGTGATCATCATCGACCTCTCTTTCTTTCTCGTCTTTTTTTTGGTTAATTTTGTTGAGGTTAGGTTAAGAGGAACGTTGTCTGGCTCGAGGTCATTTTGGTTTGGTTTTGATTCTCCGTAGATGACCTCGGACCAGGCTTCATTCCCCTCAGCCAACATTTGCTCTCTCATGGCTTATCAGGTAAGTTTCTTCTTCTTCTTCTTCTCCATTTTTTTTTTCTTTTTTTGCCGCTCTTTATTTTAATTTTATACAGTTTATGTACTTGTTATACACACAAGGGTTTAGCCATTTGACCACATGTGCATCCTTGTACATTGTGGCTCATTATAGTAATTGTATAATGTTGTACTTATTGTTTATGTTGACATTTGACTATAGAAGGATAAATATTTGATCTTCCTTTTTTTCCCCTTAGACCTTCTCTTTCTATCAAGTGCCCGATTATTTACAAATGGTATAGAAACTGTTTTTCCTTGGTTTCTTCGTTTGCATTGATGCGACAACTTGTAAGGCCTATTTTCATGCTTAGTATTTTCAAATCAACCATCCAAATGGTTGACAAGATGCCTTTCAGTCTTCACCCTGATCTCTCTCTCTCTCTTTATAAATAGCAATCAAACTGGTTATTCCAACTTTTATTTTATTTTATTTTTTCCATTTTTGATGTATAATTACTCAAGAAATACCATAGTTTGGATCAAATTGCAAAGAGATACATGAAAATACTATATGTATAGTTGCACCCTTGAACTAATTCTCATGTATATAATATTATAACCAACTTGCACTAATCTTTTTTTAAAAAAAAAGAAAGAAAAAAAATTCTTTGTTCATAGCATTTCTTTTTCATGTTAAATTTGTTACAAGAATTATGTTAGAAAAAGGGTGAAAAATTAGAACGCGAACAAGATATATACATGGTGTGTTGGGTTGCTTTTCTATTTCTGTATTTTTCTTTCTGTCTTTGTAGTCATTGAATTTGTTTATTTGTGTGTGTGTGTGTGTGTGTGTGTGTGTGTGTGTGTGTGTGTGTGTGTGAGAGAGAGAGAGAGAGAGAGAGAGAGAGAGAGAGAGAGGCAGCTAGTGTGTGTGGTTGCTAGCGTAACTGACGAATTTAATAGAGTTTGGCCTTACATAGAGTGCTCTCATTAAAGGCACTGGTGTGGTTTCTGGTCCCTGACGTATTCATTCATATGTAAGTTGATTGAAGATTGCAAGAAAGAAAGATGCCATTGTTAGATTTTAACGAGAAAGTTTGCGCTTTGAGACTAGTTTTGAATGTATCTCTTTCTACTGTTCACATGCTCTGTGTGTGTGTGTGTGTGTGTGTGTGTGTGTGTGTGTGTGTGTGTGTGTGTGTGAGAGAGAGAGAGAGAGAGAGAGAGAGAGAGAGAGAGAGAGAGAGATTGGGTTGAGTCCAAAGGCCTCTCACACTTTGTTATTAATAGAAAAACTCCTGATTCAGGCTCAGACTCAGACGAGTCGTCAACAGACGTGGTTCCCTCTGCTATAACATATCATGGCACACAAATTAAGCTCGCTCACTTCTGCGGACTTGTGTGATTTGAAACAATGATGTTATGTAAATGTAATTCTTTATTTTCCATTCTTTTCTTTATTTAATGAATTTTTATTTACTAAAGTTTGTCCTTTTGGAAAGGTAATTAATAGAACCCGGCAAGTGATACCTACTGCATGACGATATATTGATGTTGAGTTGTTCAAATCACAGAGGAAAAGCCAAAGGGGCCATGGTTTGAATGATCTCTCAGGCTTTTGTACTGAAAAAATGGTGTCAGCTGTGTATTAATTGATCCAGTTGGATTATTGTTGACATATATGTTGTATTTTTTCTGTTGTTAATTAATTATGTTCGGAAAATGCATGTGTGTAGGTTAGTATTCTTCTTCTTACCCTTCTCTCAAATTGATGTGCCAGCTAGTGTTGAACATTTATGTCCATAGAACTTTGAGTAATGAATTATATGTATCATTGAAGTCACAAACAGTATCATCTAAAAGATAGTACTGGCATTACAGTATCATCAGAATGAACAAACATTATGACAGTGATCATTTTAGTATATTTCTTGATGATAATAGATAGAAACTATATAGTCCTATCATAGGAATGTTATTAACAGTATTGTTTCAAATATCAGTGTGTAAGCATTTACCAACAAGCAAGATGACGAGTAACAAAGTCAAACATCACTACTCAGTAAATTAATACACGGATTCTGATCTTTTGTACACTGTTTTTAATCTCAGCCCACTGTTTCATAATATAGTGGTAAAGCCCTCTCATCAATAGACAAAATAACTCTAGAATCTCATTTACATCACGTAACGACTTATTTAAAAAAAGAAAATGAAAAAAAAAAAATTAGATACTATGAAGGTGATGTCTGCTTTGCTGTTGCCATGCACATGTACAAAAGATGGCTAAGAAAACCATTGGTTGTTCATAGGACAAATTAAAATATTTTTGGTTTAAAATATACGACCCATATCTCGTGCTTGGGACTAATTAACCTGGAATTTGCTGTCCTACTCATTATCTTATTATGACAGCAATTATTATTATAGTATTAAAATGGATGTAGGTATTTGTGCGAGAGAGAGAGAGAGAGAGAGAGAGAGAGAGAGAGAGAGAGAGAGAGATTATTAAATGAAATGACGAGAGACCCGACGTTTAATTTATTGGGAAATGAGAAGAAGAGAGTCAGGGCACAGGCATTGGTCCTGCAGCTGCTCTCACACACACAAAGAGAAACGCTGGGTATTGGAGAAGAAGCCTACTAGGGTTTTTTTTTTCTCTCCATGTACTGTGGCAATTCTGTGATAAATGCAACTCTTCACTTCATCAGTTGAGTTCTACCAGCAGTTTGCCATAGAAAAGATCAGAAGTCTTCTGCTGCAGAGCAAAGTCATGCCAAAATAACAAAATTGGAATAACCTCAGGTAACCTTTTGGTTTGCTTGTGAGAGCATTAGAGTGGAAAAACTTTTTTATACTAACAACATGAAAGAGCGATGCCACAGTATCAATTATGTAAACCCACTTCATAATTTAATGTTTTGTACTTGCCTCTTCAAATTCAAGTTACGAGTGAGTGGGAGCAACACAGTGGTGTTTCTCCAGATACACTGAAAGTTACGCGCAAATCTCCTAAAAGTTGGTCTGCTGAATTTGAAACACATTATCAAGAAAACATTAGCTCTACGGTATATGATAATTTCTAAATTTTTGAAGATTCGGGGTTCAAATCTCCCTACTAATGAGTAGAGAGAAAATTTTCAAATATTGCGCACGTACAGTATTGCAAATTTATCATGGAGTAATTTGCATCTAGTTTACAAAGACTACCAGATTCATGAAGCTTCAGATTCACTCGTGTGGCGAAGGACAATTTATGGTTGTTATTTGGTTTGACATACAGTTCCTATACTTGGATTACATACATTTTTAGCTTGACAACTGCAGTTGTAGTTGCAACTGTAACAGATAAAAAAATGTGTGTTTGCTACATTGCTGGAAGAAATAATAATAAAGTGGGATTTCGGCTAAGCCTCTTATATTAAAAGTTAATTAGCGAAAACCTCAATTATAATTTTTTTCCGCATGGGCCTCATTTTTCATAGTGGGCGCTAAATTGCAGGCGCATGTCGAGTGAAGTTTTAATCACGAAATGAAAAAAACTAAAATACTCATGTTTTAACTTTTAATTTGGACCACAACCGCAACTGAAAGGGGACCGCAACTGTGACTGCGGCTTTGGGAGAACTGCGACTACGAATTTTGTTCTCAAGACAATGATCGCAGTCCTCATGACTGTGATTGTAGTCCTCATGGTTTCAGTCCTCATGGTTACCGTCCTTATGAGGATAGCGATCATGGTCGCAATCTTTTCTATGAAGACTGTGACCATCTCTTCTCTTACTGTATAATTGCCCTCTAAAATCCTAGTGCGTACACAAGAATTAGCTTCTTTATAAGCAATGCGACCGCGTTCGCACTCATACTTAAAATTACAAAAAGTTCTCATTAATTATAATAACTGCGACTGTGATCGCAGTACTTTAGTATATCTTTTAAAAGACTATGATCTTAATTGCAGTGAGTACACAAATGTGAAACTTAGCTACCACGATCGCAGTACGTTAAAAAATAATCTGCTAAACATATTTATGACTGCGATCTTGGTCGCATTATTGACTTAATTAAAAAGTATAATTCAGTATAAAAAACTAAATACTACCAACATAAATTTTATTTCCTTATACAATAACTTGCAATGGAACTAATTCATATTTATAATGCATGTAGATTTATTGTGATTTTTATACAAATTACACTGACTACACTTTGGTGATGAATCCATTTTTTCAACTCGATTTTTTTGGTTCTTCCTAGGGGATGTTTAGCATCAGACGGTAGTATTGCTGGATTATCAGGACTTCGTTATCATCAATACTCATTAATATAAGTCGTGTAGACTGACTGTAAGAAAGCCGGAATGTAGAAGCTAGGAAACTTGATGACAATAGTCATACATCGATCCCCTAATACTACTAATAGAAGCCACAACATGAGAACAAGGAAACCCTCAATTTGCCAAAGATTACACGAACCTCGTGAGAGGTCAACACGAAAATTTTGGTCCAACTACAACACTTCAAAGACGACCTCGCTTGACCTAATCAGTTTCATTGTTCTGAAAGATTCCATATTAGCAGTTAACTTCTTCTCAAATGTTGGACATAACATGGGGTTCCAACTCTTAGACATTTTCTTATTCTCCGCAAACTTTATTATTAATCTTCTTTGAATCAAATCTAATATAGATGTTATTGGAAGTTGTCGTTCTTCAAGAATCCTTGAGTTGAAACTCTCTGCTACTATAGAGGATACACGATCATATTTTTATCCAGGAAGTAAGCATCGCACAGTATTCAAAAGGCATACTGCTAAGAATTTCTTCGCTTGTTGGCTCTTAAATTTGACAAAATTTTCGTACTCTGTTTGAAATTCCTTGTGAGTTGGTACATAAATAAGCTTTTTGAACTTTTTAAAAATGAATAGACGTCTACGGTCGTTGCTGGATATAGCTGCTGTCAAGTTGAACTTCAAATGCCAACAACAATAAGAATGGTAAGAATATGAAAAGATAGTTGAAATTGACTTTAATAATCTAGAATACCTATCAAATACAAATGTGTAGATTTTGTCTCCAATTACAATGGCTTTGAGGTATTGCATGAACCAATGTCAGTTGTCATCACTCTCAGAATCAAGTAATGCCATGATAAATGGGAATAAACCTGTTTAAAATAATAAAGTGATGTCAAATAAACATTAAAAATACATAAAAATAAACCCTTATATGAATTTATGAGTATTGCGATTCTGATCACAGACATCCTAAAACAAATATTGTGTCTGTAAGCACTGCGATCAGAGTCACAGTCAATTCCTTTTTAATAGAAATGCGACTATGATCGCAATACTCATTATACACACGCTAGGGTGTATTTTCATGAACTGCAACCAAGTTATTGACATTAGGAGAAACTAATATATCATGTGGTGTTATGTAAAAAATTAGAAATTCAAACAAAAAAAAAGTAAAAACATGCCATTATCACCATTCAGCCCCGTCGCAGCAAGCATACAACCTTTATGTTTGGCCTTTAGGAAGATTCCATCTAAAATAACAGAGGACGGCAGAAATAAAACCCTCGAATGCAAGCACCAAAAGATATGAATAGTCGCAAGAACTTGTGATTTTCAGGATGAGTTTCCAGTACAACATAACTATTTGGGTTACCCTCCCTCAATTGCTCAATGTAAGACATTAAATGATGGTAAGATAGGGAGTCATCGCCATATATCTCTTTCAAAGCCAATTTTTTCAGTATATGCATAATAAATGACTCAACGGCCCGCCATAATCTCTTCTAAATCTTTCAATGATATCTTTCGGCTTCACAGATGGTTTTGTCTCGAACCTCATCATGAATCAATTCCTTTATCAACTTGCACATGAAACGACGATTTCTGATATCTTTGCATGCAACACCACAAATGTGATTATTTTCAATTTTCTTAATCATGAAAACCAATTCATTTTCAGCATAGTAGAAGCATGAATCCTCTATTTGCAACCAATATCTTTTTTTCTTAATGCACTCAACAGTAACTCTACTACTATCATTCTACACAAACTTATATTTGTACCAGTTCAATGTAGTACATGATTTTAATGTAGTACATGATAAGCTTCTCTCTGAATTATATAGCTTCACCTTCAAAGATCCGACCAACCTCCCTAAATGCATCAGACCATGTGATAGAGTTCAAAACTGTTCTACTCGATTCACTACGGACATCACGACAATCTATTACATTGTTGCTTGTATCAACAGAAGCATTTACAATTCCATTAGCTTCAATCAATCTCTCACATATTTCAACCGTAGCACGTTTTTTAGCCTAACAAAATGTAGTAAGGGATTGTAAATATGAGTTTGTTTCAATCACAGAACACTTAAACTCCTTAATATAAGATATTTCAATAAATCAAGATGTGAAATCACTCCATTTATTATATACTAGCTTCTTCAGTCCATCCACTCATGAAAACATGTCGTACAACACAATCGTCATCGTAGGAAAAAACAACGAGAATACTAATATCCAACATCTATAAAAAATAATATAAAGAACATGTTTCATACTTCTTTAAACAAAAAAAAATAATGGGAAATAGAGCTGGAACTGAAAATTTTGAAATTTATTTTGATTGCGACCGTAGTCGCAGTTTTTCATATTAATAAACAATTTCTCATTATACTGTGACTTTGATCGCAGTTGTCAGGAGTCCAAGGCAAATTCTTTAGATTAACAAACACTTTCTCATTTGTCCTGCGATTTTGATCGCAGTTGCGAGGAGTCCCAGGCCAATTTCTCATTTAGATTAAAAATACTTTCTCATTTATACTGTGACTCTGATCATAGTTATCAGAAAACACAATTCATGTGTTTATTATGATTGGCACCAGAGTCACATTGCTAAATAACTACATGTCTACGTTTTTAGAAGAAAATCGAGCATCACCAAATACTACTAATGAAATGAAAACAATAATTGAAAACATATTTTGATGAGATTTAGAAATATTCTCGTAAATAATTATCAATGTAACAGATATGAGAACACAATTAGCTGAGATTTAGTATAACTGCGACCGTAGTCGTAGTTCTCAGATAAACAAACAATTTTAGTTATAGAGTGCAACTTTAATTTTGTCTTTATTATATGAAGTGTTTGTTAATATAAAAAGTCGCAGTTCAAATATTAATTATAATTGTTGAATTTGTAAAGTGGACTGATTAAAATCAAACAAAATGAATTAAAATAACCATCTGATACAATTAATTTATCTAAAACCTAAAAAAATGATCAACAAAATCAAAATAAGAACTAAATCAGTATATTTAAGATCGCAGAAGAATTAAATAAAAAAAATAACCATAACTAATTTAAAACTTAACATGATCCGACACAATCTCCATAGCGAAAGAAAGACGGCGACGATGAAATCAAAATTGACGAAGGTTGAGATGAATGGTGAAGAAGATCGGCGAAAAGAATAGATGAAAAAAGGCAAAAAAAAAACTTAATCGGCCATATCTGAAAATTTGTAATTTAGATTTTCCCTAAATTAATTGAAAAAAGATAAAATTGAAAAAGTAAAAAATATAAGTTAGTTATATGATAGGGTTAGTTCCATCCAAATCCCTAAATTTTGAAAATGAAGAACATTGCTGAGGTGAATTGAGACTGAGGTAGAAAAATTTGTAATTGAGATTTTTATTAAATTAATTGTAAAGAGAGGAGTCAAAGGCCAACTTTTTGTTCCCCAAATTAGTTGAAAAGAGATAAAATTGAAAAGTGAACATATAAGTTAGTTATATAGTAAGATTATTTCCGCTCAACTCCTCAAATGTTGAAAATGGAGGACATGGTGACGTTGATTGAGACTGAGGCGTAAAAATTTATAATTGAAATTTCACTAAATTAATTGTAAAAATAAGAGTGCAAGGCCAATTTTCTGAATAATAAAATGAGAGAATTAAGACTAATATTTTCGTCCAACATCTCATGTTTTTTTTTTCCGCTCAGCCTCCAGTTGGCAAAACTAAATTCCAAACATCCTTGAAAACTCTTTCCATAGTTTTGAAGTAATAATTCTTGAGTCTTGAGATCGTTATCTTCCACCACTTTTGTTTTACATTTTTTAAAAATGATATTTGATTCATTTGCATAGACCAAAAGAAAATTCACAATAAATGCAATATAAATAACATATTACATTGATTCATTTGCACGCAAGACCATAATGATTTCTCTCTCGTCTCCCAACCCAACCGAAAAAAAACCACACATCCACAATTGACAAACTGAAGTGCTTCTCACATCTCCTGACTTGTTTCAATGAGGCAAACCAACAGATAGTTCAAATCTTAACAGAAAGCATACCAGAATCTCATATTTTATCTAATTACAAATATTGGCTTTTCCTTCTTACATTTAGGTACTACCAAATTTCTGTTCTCAACGGGAAAAAATTAACCATTTCCCATAATATGCATATATCCCAAGTAATTGTAAAACGAACAACCATCCAAATATCAAACTAAATAAAACAATATCAACAAAATTTACGTCTACAAGACTACAATATAATGGAACAAGATGATTTCTGTTCAAAGGTCCCCAAGTTGATGTTCACGCCTCTTCAGAAACATCTTCAATTAAATGATCCCCTGCACCAATGGCACAATCATGCACTCGGACACTTCAGTTAGGGAAAATAAAGAAGGATCCCCAGACAGGATGCTATTATATCTCGTTGATACGTACATTCAGCAGAGCGCAGCCATATATAACATAGTTTTGATAGAAGCTTGTCGAAATGCAGGCAAAAACACTTTCAAAGTGATGACAAGTTGATCTGTGAATGAGGGATTTACTTATTAGGTCCTCTTGATCTTTGAAAACGTCCCAACCTCGGAAAAGTAGGTGCTCTGAGTTCCACTACCAAGGGCGTTCCCATGGGCCTGAGGGTTTGTCAGTTCTATCCCCTGAAAAGAGAGAAAATTAACATCAATCCCACAGATATAATTATATATTTTGTAAATATATTTACTCGCATTCTGGATTTCAGGCTTTTGATCAGTTTATAGATGTCAGGAAAGAATTCAAGTTGCTAATCGAAAAGCTTGCTCAAGTACATGATAGTCATAACCGCTATGGAGGCCTTTACAAACAAACCAAAGCTAGACCCCAGTCCCAAAGCATTAAGCATCAAAGAACCAAAAATCTAAACATAGCAGTCAGCGCAGTCTCGCGTCTTTGATGTTATTCCCCTCCAAATGTATCATAATAGCACTGCAGCCAGTGCTGTTTTCACTAGCATTTCTTCACCTGCAATTTCAGTTGTAGCAGAATTTGTTCCTGCCATTTGCATTAATGCAATAATACCTCAATTATGCCATTAACTATCACTTGGGAAGTGCATAGACACAAAAAATCATGCCCGAGACTTCGTACAAACATCGCAGAGCCTTTTTTTTTTGTGCATGTAGTTGGCAACAAAGGTGCCCTTTCTGACTCAATTTGCACAAGTGATAGTTGCAGCAAAATGCCTACAGCATGCATAGACAAACAACCTCAGGTAGCTGCGATTTTTGTGTTTTCATGATCTATGCAAACTCGATATGGTTCGGGGTAACAAAAACGGTGTGCAAACAAGACCTCTGTGTGTGTGTGTGTGTGTGTGTGTGTGTGTTTGTGTTTTTTCTTTTTCTTTTTCTTTTTTGGGGTGGGGATTATTTTGTGCACATGTGCAGGGTGGGGAAAGTGCTGCCCCCAGCTTCCATTATTCTGATCATCGCACCTTCCTACATAATTTATAGCATTAGTAGCAAAAGAAAGAATAAAGTTTTTTTTCCCCGAAATCACCCGCATTTTTATCTGGAGTTCTGGACAAATGATTTACAACACTGTTACTAATATAGATCCCGATGGACTGCATGGTTCCGTTCATTTACTTTCCTTGACACTAAGATTTGGTCATGTACCTTGATCAGTGATTTTACAAGGCTTAAAAGTTCCTAAATTATTTAAGACGGAGGATTAAACCATGGCAAGAATCAAATAACAGCTAAACTCAAATGTCTAAGAATGTAGAAAGGTGTAGTTTTAAGCAAAAATGTCGGAAATATATACTCACTTGTACAGGAGTAAATGCTAGACTTGATGTCAATCCTGAAGTAGCGCCACTGCTTCCATAATTCTTCTCCTTAAACCTGCATAGTCAAACTAATCAGTCAAAGGGATAGATCACCAACAAACACAAGAAAGGAATAAAACTGTGATTACCTCAACACAGCTCAGGGCTTGAGGCCAAAAATTGAGGAAAAAAACTAAATCTAACTTCAACTATTTCAAGCACGAATTTCTAGTACTTATCAAGATTAACATGTCAAACAATGACAAAAGCATAACGACCGTGTGCAATTTTTTTTTTTGGTCAGGGGTGGTGTGGTGGGGGGGTTGATCAAATTTAAACTTCAAATATTTCAAGCATCAACTTCTAGTATTTTCCACCTTTAATATGTCAAATAATGACAGGCATATACTAGATCATAAACTAATAATACGACATGGGGGATACTAGAAGCCCACTTTTTAGCAGCCTTAGCAGCAAGCTTGCTTTGTACAACTGAGACACGCAACTTTCCGCTTCCTGCCTGACCGAGCATTCCATACCCCTCACCCAAGCCATCACCTACCAAAGGAATAATAACAAAATTAAAAGAAAATTTAATGTGATCATAAAATTGCAGAATTCATGCTTTAAAATGGAACTATAAGTTACCAACATGAATGTTACCGGCCTTCACCTTCTTGGAAATCATGAAAAGAATTAAAAAAAACCAGTCTTCATTCTTTTTTTTTTTCTTTTTCTTAAAGAAAACTGAACATAAGTGAGTTGTGAGAAGTATAGCCTACAGACAAGTACAGGCATAAGCAAGGCAGACTATATAATGGGGGATAAAGGACTCTGAAGAACAAGATTTAGCTTTAACAAGACTACTACATGATCATTAAGTATTAGATCTAGCCATTAACAATGGGTGTTCATAAGTGCTAGAACTTAGTAAGTGTTTACAGAAAACAGATGCAAGCTGATGTTCAAAGAGGAATTTGGGGAAGCCATGCGGGTCAAATGGAGAAGGTATAGAATGATGACTGTCATGTCATTTGTAAAGTGGTGTTTCTTGAGTCATGGTTCCAATGTTTAGCTCATAAGAAAAGTGCCAGTTAGTGATTGTTTTCAATGAGTATGGAAGGATAGCAGTGTTTTAACACATGGTCTCACCGACTTCTGCTCAACAAGATAAAAGCTTCAAGAAGTTCAGGAGGGGAGCATGATCCTAATTGAATAGTACTAATAAGAAGAGCTGCCGGAATAGCATGATAATAGGGTATCAATAATCATACCATATAAGTTGTCGAGCAACAAACCTTGTTCAAGTTCATCTGCACACCTCCAATTAATGAACAAATGTACTTGGGCCCATCATAAACATTTTCTTTTAGGTGCTTGCAATGTAGGACAAGGGCCTTACGGTGATCACTGAAAGAATATTGTGCATCAATTTATTATTATTTATTATTAGTTTATTAAGGAAGATATGGTGCTTCAAGTTGATACTTATTCCAAGTGATGGCACACTATATTTACTAAGATGAAAAAAACAATCAGGATATGTGACATGAAAATGATGTTGTAACACCCCGATCCCGAATACGTACTAAATGCGTATCCTGATTTGTTCGCATGTATTACTTTGTTTCCTTCATTTATTATTGGGGTTTGGTTTGTATTGTTTGGACTTGGACCCGGCCCAAGCCCAGCTAGAGCCCGGCTCATTTTCATTTCTTTTTTCCTTTTTCCCTTTCCTCCTTTCTTTTTTTTTCTTTCTTTCCTTCTCTCTTTCTCTGGCTCCCCCATGCAGCCCACACCCCCGACCATCTCTCCCTCTCCTTGCATACTCATCCACCCCCACCCACTCTCCATCTCTCTCTCTCTCTCTCCCTCCCTATCTTTGTGCATCTCACTCTCTCTCTCACACTCTCTCATACTCTGCCTCTCCTTGCTCCTCCTGTCCGCCAACCACCCCAAGCCAGCCACTCTCCCCTCTCTTTGTCGCCTCCTCGCGCTTTATTCTATAGCTCCACCAGAGTTCCACCACCGGAGTTCACTGTCGTCTTCATCGTGACTTCGGGCGTTCGTTAGGCGAGTACCTCGCCTCTTATCACCTAGATTATTGCTTGATTGGATGACCCCAGTGGTCTTCAGCCTTCGGGTTTTATTAGCTCCGCCTGGTAGGCAAGTTAGGCTCAGCGCTTTACCGCTAGCTTTGCCCAAGCGTAGCTTCACCGCAAGCGTTAGCAAAGCGCTTATGCGCTAGCTTCGCCGCATGCGTGACTTCGTTGTGTGCGTTAGTAAGCGTTCATACGCTAACTTCACCGCGAGCGATAGCTCCGCCGCGCTCCGCCAGGAGTCTAACTCCGCCGTGTGCCTAGCGCTTTGCTCTGCGAGCTTAGCTTCGCCTATGGCTTAGCCTTGTCGTACATGGCTTAGCTTCGCCCCAGTTTTGCTTTAGCTTAACCCCGCTTGGCTTTTTTAATAATTTAATTGATAAATTATTTTAATTATTTTAGCACATTTAACACGATATTTTGATCATGTATTTTACTTGTATTGTTATACTTCAAATCTAGTACAACATCACATGACATGTTATTTACATGACTCATGATTATCGCATTATGGGGACTTAACTATTATTATCATGTTATACACCAAGAGATCATGTACTCATGTTTTAAACAAGTTTCTCATGTTATATCAATCATATTAATCTCCGTAAAGAGATCATCATGGATACCAATCCTAATAATTGGACAATTTATACCGGATAGGAGAAACTGATGAATATCAATATGGGTTGTCTTTACAATGGTCAAATGGTGTGCAACTGAAACTTTCAGTTCTACCTAAGGGCCACCACGTATTCTGGTGGACTGGCACCCCTACTCAAGATTCCATTCCTGTTTGGGCATACGAATAAGTCACATCTGCTTAGCGGCAGGGTCCGGCTGAGCACCGGACGCTTATGAGGTTGTTGTCCCGGATATGCACGGGACCTATTCTAAATATATTATGTTGATCTCTATCAATTTTCAATAACCAACATTGTCTTACTCATATGTAGAAGTATGTGTACCAGAACGTCGGCACACATACCCAGACATATGGGTCAGACGATCTTAATAATAAATAATAATCTGATTGCATTCTTTTGACTTAGTACTGATTTCATGTTACACTGATTTGTTGTGATTAGTCTATACTTGTATGACTTGAGCATACGACACATTACCCGGTACACGTGTGTTTGCATGTGTACGCCACTTGGCTTCATTTTCGCACTCATTGGGTTACTTTCTGACAACCCTGAACCTGCATGTCCAGATCCAAGAACGTGGGACGAAGCGGATCCATCAATAGAGGTCAGTTTTTTCTTGTGAAACAAGCAGATGAGCAGTAAATCATTTTCGGTCTGCCTCCTTTTGACCAGCTCACGAGATCCCCTTTTTGTAGCTCTGAGCATCTTCCAACCTTTTCATACCTTGTAATCTTACTTTTGCGCCTTCTGTGATGTAATATTAAGTCACTCTGTGATAACTATGTACTTGTACCTTTTTTGTCTGAATGTATATTACCACCATACTTCTGTTGATTCACGTATTGTAATGATGCTTAGCATACATACGCAGGGTATTCCAGCCCTGTGTATGTACGTCATAGTAGCGTCCTCGTATCTGCCGGGGCGAGGCGTCACAAATCCAGACCCAAAATATACAGAAACAAGAAATGAAGATGTTCAAAGTAGTGCTAAAGGAAAGTACAGGAAGATTACGTGCCATCATAAAAATTTATGAGAAACATAGAAACAAACACAAAAAATGATCTATATGGGAAACTTCAACATTGTTAGAAACTTAACACTTATTGATGAGGACATCACACCAGCGTTTTATTGGCTTAGTTTATTTTTGAGTCTAGTTGCTCTTTTTATTGTGTTTAGTACCACATCGGTTATATCCGAGAAGTGCCCTTTGTAAAGTCTATAAATAGGCCTCAGTACTTTCTTATTGTGGGACAATGATGAATTAAAATTTTCCAGTTAAAATTTCATGAGCATTAAGTTCTTGAGATTGGGATGGGAAGCTCGTGGTGTAAGAGGTGTGAAGCCCAAGTTTATCTTCTTTTCTTATCTCCTTCTGAATCCCTAATTCCCTCTTTATTCTTCTCTCAAAACCCTAATTCCCAATCTAGTGATTTGAAAGTTATTATGAGCTAGGTTGTATTACATCAGTTTGGTACCAGAGCTTTGGTCTTAACCCCCCTTCCAAATTTTTTTCCTCCTCTCCAAAAAAACCCTAGCTTCTCCAAAACCCTAGATCTAGATCCCTCGATCTATTTCAAAAAACGGGAATCAGATCAAAAGGCCCTCTAATCTGTACTTCAAAAGAAAAAGAAAATAGAGAAATAACATTGTAGCAAAATTTTCCCAATTCCCTTTGAAAATCCCATGTAAATCCAACTCCTCACTGTTCATCTTCCTTCTCTGAAAATTAAAAAAAATAAAAAAAAAACATTGTTCCAATCCATTGTTCATCCCCCCCCACTTTCACTCCAAAACACGATCGTCGCCGAAGCTCGTCATCAACAGTCGTGCCTTCCCAAGACCACGCCATCAGCCGCCCCCAAGACCTCGCTGAGCATCGCCGACCTCAGATCTCCCTAACCGGAGACTGCTCGATCCCTCCTGGCCTTCATCATCACAGTCGTTGCTCCTCCGATCAAGCCGTTGCCACGACTCTACGACTCCGCTGACTTCTCGCTGCCACTGAGATCACCATCGATCTCAACCGCAACTAGGGAGACCTGTCTTTGCCCGTGCTCCCCGTCTCACACTGTCTCCACCGTGCTCCGTCGCCGCCTGAAGGAACCTGGAGCCCTAGATCTCGAGCAGGGGAGAGATCAGTTGGGGGAATTTATACAGGTTCCATTCGGGTTATTTTAAAACCCGACCCGATTCAAAACCTGTTAAATAATCAGGTTTGATCTCGGGTCAGATCCACCAACCCGACCCAAACCCGATCTGTTTCCAACTGAGCCAAACCGGGTGAGCTAGGCCAGTCCAACTGAACCCGAGTCGAGTCAGACCCGAGTTGACTCGAACGACTCAATCTGGATTCAGTTCAAATTGACTCACTGAGCTAGCTCAGTTGCAGCAGTGTGCAACAGCAGCCCAGACTCCGTTTCAGGCCCGTTCGGAGTCTGATTGAGTTCTGTCTGGATCATTGGATCCACAATTGAGTCCTAGAGCCACAGGAGAGACTTCACGACTTTTAAGTAGCAGGTTCGACCTTTACCATCTCCTATTTGGTGCCGGTATTGTTTGAGTTGCATGTCAGAATCGTGGTTTGAGCTCGTTTTCCGCCATGATTCGCACTCGATTTGCGCCGTTCTCAAGGCAACCATCTTTCACTTTCTATTACCGTCGTCTAAAATTTTTTAGGTGATTTCAGCTCTTCGGTGTGAGTACTTCCCTGAAGATTCTTAGAGAAATTTTGCGTTTTGGCGTGAACGACTCACCCCTCGGGTGATATCCTAACTTGAGCTGAATTGTTAGATCTTAATTTACTTGCAACTACTATTTGAATTAAGATAATTTGATAATTTGTTGGTTGAATTGATATTTGCTTCTATCTAGTTGTTGCATCAGTGTTTGTCACTTTTCATCATTTTAAGAGTGTATTTTATTTACATTTAGAACTTGAACTTTTAGGATATTTCATTTTCACTTAATGCATGTATTTAGTTTACTTGAGTCTAGGATTCTCCACTGCATCTACTTGTTTGCTTGATTTTGCATTTCTGGCTATCATAACTAATCAATGTTATAAGAACCGCCTCTTAGACCAGTTACACAACCTTCGTCAAGGTCATATATCCGTTCAGGATTACGTAGCCATATTTGAGGACTTAACCCATCGTAATGATGTGAGAGAATATTGTTCTGAGACTATAACTAAGGTTTGTTTGAGATTTAAAGCCCAAAATAAGGTATACTATGATCACTAGCTCTTATGATTTAGACACCATTAAAGAGGCCTTTGATGTTGCATTAAAAATAGACTTAGACTTTCAAAATGTTAGTCAATGTAAGGCCCGATGTTCTAAGTATGAGGGATATGGACATTATGATTATCAGTGCCCCTCGTAGAGTCAACATGTTAGAACTGTGTCTAGTGATGATGTTAACGACTCAAAGATTGTTGAGGATGTCCACGTTCCTCCTAAAACTGCTAGTATAATTGAAGACATATCAGTTGGTTTCGGTACACCGATTATTGATGAGGCCCACGTGTTTTCTGATAGTATCCAATGATGACGTGAATGAAATAATTGAGTTTAATATACCCGCAGTGCCTAGTAAGTCATTCAAGTTCCCTTGTGCTGATTATGGGTTTATGATCATCCTGTTGAGTTATCTTCTAGTGAGTCATATGAGTTTCTTACCATAATTCAACAGATAATTTCTTATGTCTTCTTTTACTGATTGCTTAGAGTTTATGCCTAAGTCCAGTATACCACCATTAGAGGGGGGTTAGACGTGTATGTCATCCTAGGCATCACATATATCTCTTTTTCCCATCGTTATGAATTATGCCTAGAATGTCTACTGCATTGTACTTGCCTGTTGCACATATTGATATCACTAGACTGGTAGCAATTTGCAATGACACCTATAAATTTGCTACATATCCATATAGTATTTTGTAGAAATTTGCAGTTGATAATAAGGTAATGGTTACAAGTCACCTTGAGGCCGTGAAAAGTTGCGCGCTTGGCATACATATTTCAATAGGATTTTGAAGAGAAGTGCTTTTATTGCTTACGAGTTGGACATTTTATGAGATCCTGGTATCAGTTCTGTCTTCAGCAGGGATGATGTGCCGCTGTCTATTATCAGTGCCTTGATCGAGGTACCATCTTTTACAGCCGATCCGTCAGAGAGGCTAGCACCACCTCCATCACCATGGTTTCGATGTGATATACCAGTGTCGGTGCCACGACCACCACCTTGGCCCGATTGAGATACTTCGTGAAGGGAGCCCTCACTCGACAGGGTCGAGTTTTTCCTAACCCGACGGAAATATGAGGACATCACACCAGTGTTTTATTACCTTAGTTTATTTTTTACTCTAGTTTTTGCTTTTATTGTGTTTAATACCACATCGGTTATATCCGAAAAGTGCCCTTTTGTAAAGCTTACAAATATGCCCCAGTTACTTTCTTATTGTTGGACAATGATGAATTAAAATATTTCAGTTAAAATTTCATGAGTCTTGAGTTCTTGAGGTTGGGTGTGAAGCGCGTAGTGTAAGGGGTGTGAAGCCCGTAGTGCAAGGGGTGTGAAACCCAAATTATTCTCTTTTTTTATCTCCTTCTGAAACTTTAATTCCCTCTTTATTCTTCTCTCAAAACCCTAATTTTCAATTCTAGTGGTTTGAAGGTGATTGTGATCTGCCCGTATTACATCAGTTATGATGAACAACAAATACATGCACATGTCAATACAAGACATTAAAAAAATTTAGCAACATCACAAAAATCTTTCAGAATACCTACAAGAAACTAGCTAAATCAAGTCGAAAAATTCTGAAACTTGTTGAAAACAAAAGAGAAAAAATATGGATACATTCAATAATGATAAAAACTGTTAAAAAAACAAATGAAAAATCACATGCATAAGTTGTAAAAGAACATTGATATTTGCCAGCAAGTTCATACTCCATCAGCATCTTATATTCATAACAGTAACTATAACTGCCAAATAAGACCAAAAAGGTATTACAGCCACCTCCAAGCTAAACCTATGTTATAAGCTTGGCTTGACTGATCCATACTGTAATCAGAAGATGTCAGAAGGATACTATACAATCAGTAACATAAATGTCAAAAACCATTGATGCATTGTACTGCAAGCATTTGTAACTTCAATAGAAGTGAGTGATTGCATCTGATTAGGGCATTCATAAGAAAAGGATATTCATAAATGAGAGCATTCATCCAGATGCTTTGGTGTCTATAAAGACATAGTTAGCATTGACAAAATAGACACTTCCAGTGGAACTGCTTTACACAAGCCAAAGTAGAAACAAATTCAATACACCAATAATATAATTTAACTTGGTATCATGGTAGTATTTATATGATATATTCATAGCAGTAGGGAATAATTCAAGGCCTAGTTACGTCAATAAAACAGGCAGTTCCACTTAAACTGCTGATGATCAAAAAAATTACAGATAAATTCAAAAGCAATAAAGAAATCTCCAAATCTATAACTCATACAAACAAAATAGCTCAATGTATCATGGTTATTATTGTTATGATTATGACGTGAATATGTCATGAACGTAATCAATTAATGTCGGATCTGGCAGTTTCCCTTTCTGGATCAGTTTTGAGTCCAAGTTGGATTCAAGTTTCCTTTATTCTGATTGATTGAGTTTATTTAGGACTAGGAGAGTTCTATGGTCTACAAATAACCCTTTGGGGGTGGGCTTCAATATATTCCAAGAGAATCCAATGGATTTGTAATTCATAAAGGTGTAATTCATCTAAGTGAGAGATTCGCGAGAGAAGCTTAGCCACAAGGGTCGCTGCTCTTGGCGACCATCAAAGGCTTGTAATCTTCTCAGCGTGATGTGTAAGTAATTATTATTGTACTTCCCCAAAGTTTTAATAAAGTTTCTCTCCCCCTTCTCTCGTGAACGTACACACGATCTGTTTAATCAGTGGAACCACATTATATTGTTTGTTGACTTTCTATCTACTTTGGAATATCTCTTCTTCTCTTTTTCACATTGCCTTATTAGATCTTGTGGTTTGTTTCCGCTGCGCTGCCCCAGTCGATCTAGTTGTGGGGTCATCCCCCTTGAATTCACAACAATTGAAATCAGAGCAAGGTCAACTTGAAGATGTCCGCGATCAAGTTCGATATTTAGAAGTTCGATGGCATTATCAATTTCAGCGGGTGGCAGATTAGGATGAACGCCATCCTTACCCAGAGCAGGTAGAAGAAGGCACTACTCGGGAGGGAGAAAAAGCCTCAAGACATGAAGGTAGAAACTTGGCAAGAGTTGGATGAGAAAGCCTTGACAGCTATTCAGCTTTGCTTGGCAGACGAAATGTTGTATGAGTTTTCTACGGAGAAAACAGCGTCCTCGCTGTGGGAGCAACTTCAGGGCCACCATCTGAAGAAATTGTTGGCGAATCAGTAGATTCTGAATCAGCGTCTCTTTCTTCTCCGCATGTATGAAGGTACACCTATCCACATTGCAGAATTTTTTTCTTTTATCAATAATCTAAATAAGATAGAGTTTAGATAGAAGATGAGGATCAAGCACTTCTATTACTGTGTTCTTTACCTTCTTTATATAAGAGCTTTAGGGAAGCTATAATCTATGGAGGCAAGTCAACAATCAAAGTCAACGAGGTCAAGGAGCATATGCTCAACAAGAACAAAATTCACACCCAGTTGACGGATGAGCTTCATCATGATGGTTCCGGGCAAATTCATTATTCAAGGGAGAAGAGTAATAATGGAAGTTCCACGAGTAACTCAAAACACAAGAATTTGACGTGCAACTATTGTCCCAAGAAATGGCACATTAGATCTGAGTGCTGGCTTCAAAGAAGAAACAATCAGATGCTAATGTCATTGAACTGATTGGAGATGAAGAACAGTGTGATGTTCTATATGTTACAAACAGATTAGTTGATAACAAAGATAGAAGGGTTATAGATCTTGAATATTCACAGCATATTGTTCCAACAGGAAGATGTTCTCTTCATACACTTTGGTTCAAGGGGGAGAAGTCTTCATGGGGAACTCTGCTACAAGCAAGATGATTGGCGAAGGAACAATCTAGTTTCGGTCTCATGATGGGTGCATCACTACTCTTCAAGGCGTTCATCATGTTCCCGAATCAAGATACAATCTCATCTCTCTTGGAGCCCTATAAGGGGAAGGGTTCTGTTTCAGCTCAAAAGGTGATCTTATGAAATTTTCAAAGAGGCCCATATGATATTTCAAGCCGAACGTGTCAGCAATGTGTACATGTAGCGAAATTCGGAGGTTACAGTTGGTGGATTGCCGTTATCTTCGACTTCAAAAGTGGTGGTTGTGGAACAATCAGAGACTACGATGGATTCGAGCTCGGATGTTTAGTTGTACCCCGAAGAGAAATTGGGACTAGGAGCGCAGCAAGGTAGTCCAGATCGTTACCCCTACGGTGGAGCAAATTATCATAGATTTTGTGTAAATCAAGGAGATCGTTGGGTAATAAAGTTAAGGTTGGGCCTGAAGTTATTCGACCTAGTCAAGTTGTGCACCCCATGAGGGGTTATGGAGAAGAGGGAGTGAGATGGAGATGAAGTCAAGTTTGTTCGTTTGTGTGTGGATGCGAGCACATAGAACATAGTGGCTATTCTCATACTTGGACGTATTCAAGTCAAAGGGGAGATTGTTAGGATTATGACATGAATACGTCATGAAGGTAGTCAATTAATGTCGGATCTGACAGTTTCTTTTTCTGGATCTGTTTTGAGTCCGGTTTGGACTCAAGTTTCCTTTGTTTTGATTGATGGAGTTTGTTTAGGACCATGAAAGTTCTATGGTCTATAAATAACCCCTTTAGGGGTGGCTTTTAATGATTCCAAGAGAATCCAATCAATTTATAATTCCTAGGGTGTAATTCATCTAGTGAGAGATTCGTGAGAGAAACTCAGCCACGAGAGTTTCGCTGTTCTTAGCGACCATCAAGGACTTGTAATCTTCTCGTGAGGTGTAAGTAATTCTTATTGTACTTCCTAAAGTTTTAATAAAGTTTCTTCCCCCTTCTCCCATGAAAGTACACACGATCTGTTTGATCGGTGGAACCACAATATATTGTTTGTTGGCTTTCTATCTACTTTGGAATATCTTCTTCTCTTTTTCACGTTGCCTTAGGAGATACTGTGGTTTGTTTCCGCTGCGCCGCCCCAGTCGATCTGGTCGTGGGGGCATCCCCCTTGAATTCACAACAATTATAAAGCATCAAGTATTAATGGTGTCTATTAACTAAGAAAATGTTTCTGACTTCTACTAAATACTCAAAACTATAACCAATCAAGCATTTTGTTCGGATACCACTTTGGAAAAGAAGAAACAATGAAATGATAATGTAATGAGTAACAATGCCACAAAAATGTTACGAACCTAGGGAACTCTCCTCTGGAACTCCAAATTGCATTCTGTTGGCCAGCTTCCTCATATCAGTAATTGCATATCTGTCAAACGACAAGTTGTTAATGCATGAAGATAATTAGTAAAATTGTGAAATCCTGGTGAAAGGAAACATATTAGCATGTTGCTTATAGTCAAATCTTGCTAATAAAACAATATGTCACCGTTCTTTCTTTTTCCGCAGCCTACGACCACCTCTCTTCTTTTTAGGCTCAGAATCCGGAACTGGGAGAGGTTTTGGTTGCTTTGCAGGAGGAGGCTCCTGCCACTTCTCAATCTTTTTACGAATTTCGTCTAGCAGGAATCTACCAGTTTTTCCTGTGGGATCCCCTCTTATTGAATCTACTCTTGCTGCTAGAGTTGATTTTGCAGCCACCAGTCGGCAAGCACGTATCCTCAGAGTAGGTGGAGTACTTAGAAAAATCTCAGCTTGTTCGATAAAACCTACACGAGCCTGAGAGGTTGCAGTAGAAAATCCGGCAAGATTCTTTTTCTTTGATCCCAGAACCTGAACATTGCAAGCAGGCATCTTTGCTAGTGCCGACAAACCACCAGCAGTTCCCATAAGCTTTGCTGCAACTTCAGTTCCAACAATAGCAGAAAGATTTGGGGCTATATATCCCATCCTGCTCTCAACGAAATCAAGTACTTTCTTCTTTGCTAAATCAAGAGCAAGGGCTCGATCACATGCATCAATTGTTTTCTTCAGGTTTTCTTCTGGAAGAGGCTTGCCACTTGTAGTTGAAGCTGTAATAGAAACAACCATAATAATAGCTGAGGGTAAGAGTCCTTCCAAGTCAACAAGTGTTAGATCCACCTCATTTCCAATTTTTTCACCACCCGGGCATAATCAATCGGATGATGAACAAGAGATTCCAGCTCAGGGAACTTCAAGCGATAATTGTCACGTATAAAGTTGTGTACTATGATAATCTCATTTTCAATATCAACTGACAAAGCATTGCAATCCACGATAAGCTGATATTCAGGATCATCCTCCAACGTTGTTGCAGCACCGACATATCTGATCCTTTTTGAAGTGCTTCTTCCACTTTCTGCATTTCACCCAAAAAAAGTGCCAAAGCATTTATTAACAATATGCAAAATGTCTTGCACTTCTCATAACATATTCAAGCAATAAGTAGCTTAAACAAAACAATAACAACTACTACAATTATAAGTACTATAATAAAGATAAAAATAAAAGGAACCATCTAGGCCCCGAGCAGACTAGGAAAAGGCACCATGGTAGAAAACTGTCTGAATAGTGCGGAAAAGTTGTATCAGACCATAGAAACTAATAAAATTCATCTTGGAATACTTTCTATGGTTCAGAAAAATGCCAAAGTATAAGCATCTATCACATCTTTTATATTCCCATAATGCATGGTTCAGCAATGTGCACTTAAAAATAATAATCAACAATCAATCCAATAAAAGGGAAGAAGCACCCATTTACCAAGTAGATCAACAAAAGGGACTAAAATAGAAAACAATTTAAATAGTTTAGGAAGTATATGAGGATAACAAACAACACTTGTTACAATTTCATATGTTTCAACAAAAGACTTCTATTGGAATCTATTATCATCATAGGGGAACCAACAGGGAGCAACACCCCCCCCCCCCAACACACACACACAATAAGATCTGAAATTTCTCCTTTTATGAAGTGGATAAATCTTCCGGAATATAATTAGCTGTTGGGTGAGGTGGGGCTGTCGCACCCCTTCAAAATGCATACATTTCTTTAGCCACCAGCTCTAAAACCTTTTTACTCCTTATCTATTAACTTATCAGGCCTTATCAATAGACAGTTTCCTTTTTTTAAGATGACTCATGTATTTAAAATGTTTAAGCTCTTATTATCATTATTCTTTACTTTTTGCTAAGTGCTCTTATTAAAATTTGACAACTTATATATTTCAAATATCTAATCTCTTATTAACATCCATACAATCCTAATTAACTGCTTCTTGACTAATATGTCACGCCATGCCATATCATTTTAACTGGCTTCCCTTTTTCTTTATCCCAGTATGGCATGACCTGAGTTAATAGCTCGATTTCCTTCTTTTTCCTTTTTTTTCCCTCCATGCATGGCACACATTGACATGAATTAAGAATCACTTTCACACCACTATTTTATATTTAGGAAACAAGTACTTAATCCAGAGAGGTGTGATAGGCACTTTGGATTTAACTGCTAAAGCATGGGTTACTCTGAAAAATAAGGTCTGCAACATAAAATTGTAATTTCTTTGAAAATATACTAGTAATTCTAACATACATACATGGCAAAAGAATCCTACAAGTTGAACATTAAATTAATAAAGAGATTCCATGCAACATTTCAATTTGAAGATGTATAATTTTTCGTTTACAGATCTTTTGTGTAGAAGACTTTGATTTTTTTTTAATTTGTTAACATAAAAGATATTCTTTTATGCATTGCATAAACTCATATGGATCAAAACCAAACCTTAAAAAAAATAATAAGTCAAACTATTATTTCACCCATTTGCCTAGTGAACATTGACTCTTGGGCTAATACACAAGTTTGTTTAAGCCATCCCCTCAAAATTTATTTCCAGTTATGTCCCTGCTTATAAAAGAAGTTACATAGTATTTTAATTTTTAAGTGTACATAGTACTTTTATTTTAAGTGTACTAGAATGCACTTTAAATAATTCATGGGAGAACATTAAAATACTCCAACCAGTGGAAGTACAAAAGATTTTGGAATTGGTGACACAAAGCACGCCTGAAAATATTTTAAAAATGGTATAACTAACTTTCAGCCTGATTTGTCAAAGTACGAAAGTAACAAAAAACAGCCTTAGCAGACGATTATATTGCGCATATAGGAAAGATGAGGGAATAAGAAACAGGTTGACGTTTATCTACGTTGAAGAACATGGAAATTAAATGTTTCAAATGTCTGTCTACCTGCATAATGTCAATATAGCGCTGTGTCTGCTGCAACTTTGAAACACTATCAAGATCATCATAATTAAGCGCTTCAATATCAGCGATATCACTGTCAGCATCTTCTTCCATGTCAACTACATCAACATCCTCATCATCCTAACAAATAAGTCGAACATCAGATGAAAGCCAGTGACTTCTCAAGGAAAAAAGCACAATTTCTTTCTTAGAGAGGATGAATAGGAGGTAAGAAATAAGATTCTAGTGCAATTACCACTTCCTCATTAGAAATTAAAAGAATCGGTATAACAATGATGCCAATAGAGCAATATACTTACCAGAGGATTGGCTTCATTGTCAGATAATTCATCGAGATCAGCCAGAAAGAATCAGCTAGGTTGGCCTGAGTACGACCAACAACAATAATTAGCATGAGTATTTGGGGAAAAAATCATATGTAAATAGTGAATTGTCTGTGAAATCAAAAAAGGAATTACTTTAGAAGAAAATTAAAAAAACTTATCATATGCACATGCAGCACATTCACAAAATGCCTTCAGGGGAAAAAAATTAGATCTAGTGTCATCATAGGTGAATCTATTTCAAAAACAGGTTAAATTCTAACATTGCAATATTGCATGAAGCATCTAAATATGCTATGAAATGCCCCTATAAGATAACCACTAACAAAAAGATGAACGTTAACGAAAAAGAGAAGAATTACAAAGCTCATACACAAGGGTGGAGCTACATAGAGCCCATGTAGGGCACAAATGTACCCTACCTGGATTGTGGATTTCTTCTTATACCTAGCGTCATCTGCAATTGTGCCTGGGCTGCTATAAACACCCCCATCTTCAATTTAAACCATTGGATTTTAAACAGTAGAGCCCATCAATCGATTTTTTTCGCTTTTTGATAGTTACGGAGTGAGGGCTCTAGTCAGTTATGAAAAGGGTGCATCAATATGATGATCTTTCCGAATCTTCTTGTTTCAGTTTTCTGAGTATTAGTCTACCGACTTCCACAATCGAAAAGAAATTAACACACAAAAAAAGAAAAGAAAAAAAGGATATGAGTCCAGAAAAGTTGCTGAAAATTCAAACAAAGTTGTGTTAGGCCTCTGCTATGCAGGTTACCTACAACCGCATGATGTGGAACACACGCTGAAAAGGAGAACAAATTGAGGTAAATGTAGTAGTTGATATATTTGATTTTTTAAAATTGCTGGCTCCATTGAGTTTATACCTGCTACTTCATCTAATGGGGTACTGATAATCAATCTAATGGGCATGCAACCCAAAACGAGTTTATACCTGCTACAGTGCTATTTCATCTTCTTCACCTGCATTTCCTCATTTTTCGTCTCCTGACCAAGAATCTATCACACCAAATCAAACCATAATATTTATTTTTTTTCTTTCTTTCCATTGTCATGGCCAATACCCCAATCTTTTCGAGCCCTAGAACCCTCTAGAACATCTTCTTCTTCTCATAAAACAAACAGTTACCAAAATATAACTCATCATCTAGTTCTTCGTTCGATTCTCATAATTAATAAATTAAACTGAGCCCAGTCAATAAGTTTATCAATATCCACCAAAAAAAAAAAACTTTTTTGATGAGGAAGAGATATGGAATTAATACGTAGAAGGAGAAGAAAATGCAGGTAAAAGAGCTAAAAAGTGGACATAAACCTGTTTTGGGTTCATACCTATTTTTCTAAATGGCTTACAGTGAGACTATTGGATTACAATCTAGTCTGAAACTATACTCAGCGATATCAAGTGAGGTCATGTGTCCTGCTAACAAAAGGCATGGATGTGATATACAGAAAAGTTCAAGAAATCTATCAATGATTTTTGGAATTGAGAGAAGTCATGTGATTTTAGCGAGAAGTTCAGGAGATCTAGTGAAAGTTAGCCAAGAAAAATAAGATAAACCTCAATAATGCTCCTTGTGTAGTTATATACAATTACCAACAACCGTTTACTTTTCTTTTGCATCTTTGTGATATTTCAACATTGGACAATACAATACCTTGATAGTTTTAACTCTGAATGTGGGTAACCATCACAAACATCTTAAGCATGCATGCGCAAAAGACTCGCGAAAAGGATATGGGAAATAAACTTCAGACTACTTGTTGTTATGGTGGCTACTGATGCTGACTAGATCTAATGCACCATATGTACGATGAAGATTGTTAGAAGGAACATGATGGTTTATACTAGAACCAGATAAACATAACACATGGTATTGTTTTCTTTTCAATTTTGTTGTCCACACTTTATGATTGCTAAGTCTTATACTATCAGCTTGATATAGGCAGCATTTTTCCGGATTATATGATCTGTCCAAATATCTACCCGTTTCAGTTAGAATTTTGTCTTTGTTCTTTTATGTACAAACGTATAAAGAACCTTTGAAGTCTGATAGTTATTGTTGGTAGTGTCGTGCATCCTGTAATACCCCAAGGTCATTATATATAAATATATAGCTATCTGAAAATATTGTTCACATAATAGTTATAATTAAGTATAAGTTTCTTTTTGAATGAGATTCTATCAAGAAATATTATGTACACGAAACAACTATGCACATGTATGTGTTTACATATACGGGATAGAAACCTAAGTAATTGGTGGATAATAATTATATTGGAATTAATTTGACATCTAGTTTAGCCATTACCTTGAGATGGCAAGATGTAACATCTCGACTTTTTACCAAATTACTTATCTTTGTTTGATAAATATTATGCATAAATGCATATAGATTAAGATGTCAATTGACACTTAGTTACTCTTATGGTATGATTGCTTAATCTTAATTAGCAATATGAATGCAACAATTAAGAAATAGTGAATACTGTGAATTATATTGTTTGGAAGGATTAGTTGGGTATTAGTAATTTAAGTAGTGATATTATCTTAACCATCATCAATAAAGAGAGATTAATTTGAATATATATATATATATGTTATGAAAATGAGTGAGTGGTGGAGAGAAAGCCACCAAAGGCACCATGTGTCATTACAAGGAATGAATACATCCTAAGTGGAAAGCAGATGTAAGGACACATGTATTAGTAGGCTTTAAAGCCCCACCACCTCCTCTTCCTCATTTTTTTCCGAGTTCATTTTTTTATTTTGGGCCTTCCCCAAGCCCTTGTTGCCATACTAAGCAAAAGGAGAGGATGGAAAAGCTAGAAAAGAAAGAAAAAGGGAAGAAGAAGAAGAAGAAACAAGAAATGGAAGAGGATGAAAACAAGAAAAAGAGAAGTACAAACCTATGTAAATTGGTCCATTCCATTGTCCTTTTCATAAATAACCTATATCATAACTTATAAATTTTGGATCAAATAGAAAGTCTTGAAATTTGTGAATCCATGGGAAAGTATAATCTTTGTGTATTTATTAGCAAGTTATAATCTTTAAGCGTTTATTTGAAAGTTATGATTTTAGTGTGATGTTTGAAAAAGTTACAAAAAGTCATAACCTTTGTGTTCCATTAGAAATTTAAGAATTTGGTGTATATTCTTTGAAAAGTTATAATCTTTTTGTGTTCAATAAGAAGTTATGATCTTTATGTAATCTATGCAATTTTTTATAAGGATCAAGTAGAATTCAGCCAATTATGCTGTGCAGAATTCTACATGATTGAGAAGAATTCAGTTGGATAAGACAGTTATCCTGTGTCAGTGCAGTCATGTAACCTACCGTTAGAAAGCTTATGAGGTCTAGTTTTCAAGGAGTCTAGTTCCATTTTAATTAGATAATTGTAGTTAGAGTTATCATAAAACTACGACAAGCTGGTTGGAACTATGGACTGAGTTTTTGAAACTTGTGTGTTCCTTAATAATTCATGATCTTGTGTGTTTATTACAATTACATGAACGGGTGTGTATCAATTTAAAGTTATGGACTTTTGGTGCTTATTAGAAATGCATAAACTCAAATAACTACTAGGACGCTATAAAACCAGTGTGATCATTGGAAACATATGAGGTTATGCATATATTAGAAAGCTATGAATCTTGTGTATTCAGTAAAAATATATGAAGTATTTGTATTTAGTAGTAAATTAAAATCTTTGTGAAACTAGTGAAGAATTGAGAGCTTTGTGCAGTTACTAGCAATGGAACTGTGTTAATCAATTAGAAACATGTAAATTAAAAAGTTAATAGAAAGTTAGTATGGATTTATGAACTAGTAGGCTATTAGCCTCTTTATATGAACCTATGAACTTATGAATGTGCTAAAGAGTTACGAACTTTGTACTCTCTTGGGAAACTAACACTTGTGTTCTTATGTGATTATACCTTATTAGAAAGTTATAGGCACACATCGAGGGCTGTATGTTTATAGACCCATTAAGAGTTATGTGTAAATATCGGAGTGCTATGTGCCTTTGGATTATTGGAGAGCATTGTGCATACATTAGAGAACCACGCGGATTCACAAGAGAGTTATAAGAATGTGAGCTTATTGAAGAGACATGAACTTACCATCCATGAGAAGATTATGTGTTGGTGAATAAAGATGATAACCTTATTAAATTTTCAAGAGTACAATGAACTAGTAGATTTCATATGGAAATTGCTTATTAAACTTACAAATTGAGGTAAGTGACTAGCTCTTTAGCTAACAAAGATGCAAGTAATAATGGAAAATTATCATGCAATAATGATTGACACAAAAATTGTGTGGCATGGCATAATGTGGTAGTTATTTGTTGACGTAGCATGACTTTTAGCTTGACTATGTGAGTTTTTTAATTGGATTAGCAACTTTCTTTTCAGAGTTACAAAATCGACGTTACTTGACAGCCATGTTTTAAATATCGGCCGTGTCAGTCGATACATCGGCCGATATCTCATTTTTTGCCTGCTGCCGATACAATAGGGGAAAATCGTTCGCCCATATCATTTGCAGCAAAAAACATCCTATATTTGAAATATCGGCCGATAAATCGCCCGATATCGTGGCAATAAGTCGCCCAAGATATCGCCCGATATGAAATAACTTATTTATTGCATGACTATCAACTGCGTGCAAATGTACGTTGTTTTTTACCATCTTTGCATGCATATTACATCATTTTTATTTAACAGGTGATATCTGTGATACTAAACCAACTTTTAGTTATCAAAATTTCATTATATAGTGTCTGATATAACGCCCGATATGCGTGCGTATCCCCGATATCTCCCCCGATATCCGATATGAAAAAATTCCATCTGATCAATCCCGATATCCGATATTTAGAACCTTGCTTGACAATTGGTTGAATGTTCAATGCAACCTTAGTGAATGGCTAGTTTGAATGCAACTCTTCAAACTTAAAAGTTATGAACTAGAAAGTTATTATTTTGACTATTGGGGTAAATGACCCACAAAAATATGTTACTATTGGGGAACAATTCATATAATTGATCATTGGTATATTTCATCTTACTCATGTTTATGTAATACATATGTTAAAAAGGTTGGTCTGAAAGACAAATAAATGTTTCATTTGTGTTATGTATGTTAAGTAATGATATATATAGTAATAATAGTATCATACGGAAGATGAGTTTATGTCACTGGTTAAATTATAATCTATCTAAGTAATTAAGAGTAATATTTTAGCTCATATTGCGGATGTATGAGAAAACTTTCTGCCATTTCTTAAGAATATCATAATAATACAGGCATATACTGTATGGGATCCTTTTCTTATGATTCTAGATGGTTTTTGTTAATTCCTAACGTTGTTGGCACTTCTAATTGGGCTATTATGCTCACCACCCTTGTGTGGCTGCAACTTGCAGGCAACAAGAATGAATTTAAAGAAAAACAAGAGGAAGCAAGGCTGAAGCATTAGACAGGGTCCTCATGAGCAGTATAGAACTCCATGTCATGTTGTAATTACTCTTGAAAATCACCTAACAGTAGTATAATATGTATAGAAGGTATAGCAATACATGTATGAACTCATATATAAATAAAGAATCTTTTTATGTACATAGTACTTTGTATTCTTGTGATGGGCATTTTCCTGGACAAATGATTAGTAAATTTTTAGTAGCTTTTGATATTAAAATTCAGGTTTAGAACTTGGTTTTTTATGACAAGTGAAACGATTATTAGGGTATTACACATCCCACCCCAATCACTCCCCCTCTTGAAATTTTGGCTCCGCAAGGACAATTATAATTAGGCTCAATGTATATATGAGGCTCGATGTCTGTTGTTCTCACTTTGAGATTCCATCCTTATTCAAAAGGAAATAAATATGTGAGTCTGATTTGAAAGATTATCAATATCAAATACTAAGACTTGAATATAGAAAACTAAAACATTCATTTTTCTCATTTCTCCCGTCTTGCTGCTCCCCATTTCCTTGTCTCCCTCCAACAGTTCCTCCTCGTTTTTTCCTGACTTCCATCTTTTGACCTCTCCAATGGTTACTTATGAAAATGGCAGGTATAATTAAGACTGTTAACCCAAAGAACAGATGAGATGGGAAACTAAGAAGTATTCTGGAGCTTCTTGAAAAAGCGCCTGTTGACTTATGAATGTTTAATTAGTTTGATTTTGATGATAATATACTATTTTATTTAGTGTCCATGTTTCATAGTTACAAGTAGATCAAGGAGCTAGTTAGTCATGGAAAGAAAAGTCTAACCCAAATGATTCAAGTTATATCAAGAGGCGACTTGGCTTGCTCAAGTAGAGAATCAAGCTAGAAGACCTTCTATTTATGGTGGTGGTGTTCTTTATTATTTTCATATGTACTTCTTGTAAGCCTATGATTAAGGTGATTTATTTGGAAGCTCTAGGACCATTTTATCATCACGCATGCCTCAAATTATTTGATTTTCAAATATTTAAATTTCGTGTCAAAAGTTTTTACACTATGCATGCTTTCTTAGTAATGTTTTTCAAATTCAAATTTCCATGCACGTCCTAAATTAATGGAGAAATACACTCGATACTCTTTTCTGTAATTTATGGTCAAAAGATATTTTTAAAACCTTTTGAATTCAAATTATTGTGCATGCAAATTTCTTTTCAAATTCAAATATTCATGCAAGTCCTCAATTAATGAAGAAATATACTTGGAATTCTTTCCATAATTTATGGTCAAAAATATTTTTTAGAAACTTTTTGAATTTAAATTATTGTGCATGCAAGTTTAGTTTCTTTTCAATTTGAATTTCCGTGCAAGTTCTAAATTAGAACACTTGAAATTCTTTCCTTAAATCACATTGTCAAAAACATTATGTAGAAAGTTTTGCATGCAAATATTTTTTTTATTCCACGTGTCCTAAAAATGGTATGAGACAATTCTTATCGAATAGTAGGATCTTCTTCCTCTATTTAAGTCTCAATGGAGAGCTCTATTCTACAACCATCAACACTTGCAAAATCTCTCATCTTTCTTGTTCATCTTGCTTAAAGCTTCCATTTTGATAATCAGCCTTATTCGAGGTTCCAGTGAGCTATTATTGTAGATCTCCTTAAAGGGTCAATCTTGATTTTATTTTTATTGGTGGTGCTACCTCAGGACGAGGAAGGCACGTGTGAAGAGGACTTGGATCGTACTACAAGTGTGTACTTTTTCTCTCGGTTTTAGTGAGGTGTTGAGTTAAATTTCTCGATGCGGAGAAGGGCTTCGAGGGAGTGGACGTAGGCACCTTGCCGAATCACTATGAATCGCTATCGACTTCTACGATTTGCTTTTTTATTCCTTGTTTAATATTATGTGCTTTTAGCCTTTTTAAATATTTGCATTGATTGTAATTTGTGATATTATTATTGTGCATCATCATTCATCACAAGCTTAGAAATTTTAATTTATTGCCATCACCCTATTCAACCCCCCTATAGGGTGATTTCAGCACTTACTAAGAGGCTTACAGATATACCCAGTCAAAGCCTCCCAACAATCTAATGTAAAGGCCAATATGCAATCTGCCCATGTTTTAGTCATGGCATGTCCTTTCGTTGCGTAGACTTCACCAGGAACATCTAGGAAGAGCTAAGGTCAGCAACATTGATCCATACTGCATGTTTATGCAATAATAGCTTGCACATGTAAATTCACAAGAAGATAAAAAATGTATTTCAGAACATGCTACGACAACCTATCAATGCTTTTAAGTAGCTGAAGCGTGAAGCAAAGCATTTAAACCCCTTCGGCACAGCGAAGCAAGAATTTTGAAATGAAAATCATAAGTTTTTTTTTAAACTAAGAATTACAAATTGCCTAAAATAATATGAGTCCGACATGTTCAGCAATGTAGGAAAATGGTTACAGAGATTCTAAAATTATAGAATATAAAATTTCCATACAGACATGAAGAAGAAACACACAGCTGATGATGATACTAATACTGATATTTCAAACCTTTTCATACCAACCTTCAATCTATTTATCCCTTGCAACCAAGTTTAATCATTTCTTGACAATATGAGTGACCATATTCCCATAAGAGAAAAAGATTACAATAGAACGGTTAGAGATAACATCAACACGACGTATCCCAATTCCATTGTTGATTATATTGGTCAACAAATAGATTAATGAAGTAAATTGAAGTGCAGCGAGTGCATTGGTCCTTCAACAGTAGACTGATGTTCAGCCAACAAAAATGGAGGCATAAAGAGATAGCACTGAAGGCCAAATTATTGCCGTACAAGCATGAAAGCATTAAAATAAAGGAAAATGAAATTTGAGGCCAAGACAAAGCATGGTCTTTCTACAATTCTATTAAATAATAATATAGGCTTATTTGTGCCTCGGAAATGGTTTTGATTCCGTAATTAAAAAATCACGTTTTTTTTCTAAACTCTTTCCTCAGGGGAATTATGAACATGACTCCTTGGTGGCACTTGCTTGAATTGGATGGCTTAAATAAATTGCTCCATGATCATCATCAAATTTCTACAAAGAGGCCTCCTTTGCTCCACAGTTGTCGGACAAGGCACATGGCACCAACTTAAAGAGATTTGATGACAGGTTCGCCCTCACTCGTAAGAACCTGCTCTTGTGAAGGTTTAATGGCTTTGAGTAGTGTTCTATGGGTCTCCGCCAATTCCATTCTAGTGGGAAACAGGGATCAAAGTATCGCCGAGTCGTATCCGACTCGGCCACTGCCGATCTGACTCGGAGGCCCGAGTCGACCGAAAGGGCGCTGAGTCGACCCGGATCGAGTCCGAGTCGGACCCGATCCGGGTCGACTCGACTCCCGTGATCCTTCGTTTAAAGGGGCTGAGGGAGAGAGAGAGAGAGATCAGATCTGATCTCTCTCTCTCTCACGCTGCCCCTTTTCTCTCGCGTCCCCCCCGCGTCGCCGCCGTCGTCGCCGTCGCCGTCGCCTTCGCAGGTAATTCTCCCTCTCTCCCTCTCTGTCTCCGTCTCTCTCTCCCGCTGTGTCTCTCTTTCTCTCTGTCGGACTCTCTCCCTCTCCCTCTCAGTCTCTCTCTCCCCCTCTCCATCTCTCTGTGCCTCTCTCTCCCTCTCTGTCTCCGTCTCTCTCTCTCCCGCTGTGTCTCTCTCCCTGTCAGACTCTCTCCCTCTCCCTCTCAGTCTCTCTCTCTCCCTCTCCCTCTCTCTGTGCCTCTCTCTCCCTCTCTGTCTTCGTCTCTCTCCCGCTGTCTCTCTCTCTCTGTCGGACTCTCTCCCTCTCCCTCTCAGTCTCTCTCCCCCCCTCTCCCTCTCTCTGTGCCTCTCTCTCCCTCTCTGTCTCCGTCTCTCTCTCCTCCTCAGTGTCTCCCTCTCTCTCCCTCTTTGTCTCCGTCTCTCTCCCTCTCCCTCTCCCCTCTCCCCTCTCTCTGTCCCTCTCTCCCTCTGTCTCCGTCTCTCTCCCTCTCTCTCCCTCTCAGTCTCTCATTCTCCCTCTCTCTGTGTCTCTCTCTCTGTCCCTCTCTCTCCCTCTCTGTCTCCGTCTCTCTCTCTGTCGGACTCTCTCTCCTTTCCCTCTCAGTCTCTCTCCCCCTCTCCCTCTTTCTGTGTCTCTCTCTGTCCCTCTCTCTCTCCGTTCTCTCTCTCCCCTCCTCTGTGTCTCCCTCTCTCATCTGTCTCCGTCTCTCTCCCTCTCTCTCTGTTCCTCTCTCTCCCCCTCAGTTTAATTAATTTGTGTTTAATGTAATTTAATTTAGTTTAGTTTAGTTAAGTTAATTTAAGTCAATTTAATTTAATAAAATTTTGTAATTATAATTAAGTTAGGTAATTTAATAGTTTTATTGAAGTTAGGTAATTAAGTTGCTTAATCTAGTATAAACTAGTTTAGTTTAATTTAATTTAGTTTCATTTAATTGAGTTTAATTTAATGTTATTTTAATTTAGTTAATTTTAGTTTTAATTTAATTTAACAGATAATTTTTTTAAATTTCAGTATAGCTCCAAAGCAACGCGATATTGGATGGGAACATGGTACCCCTATTGTGGAAGTAGAAAACTTGTGAAGTGTAATTATTATGGGAAACAATTCCATGATGGTATCACTAGATTGAAGCAGCATATAGCACATGTACCCGGTCAGGTGGAAGGATACTTGCGAATATCAAAAGAGGTATCTCAAATAATGAGACGACATCTTTCTGAAGGTAGCAAAAAAAGAGCGGCCATAAAATCTAAAAAAGAGCGACTTATGAGATTTTTAAGTGAGAGATTTTTATAATGTGACCGAAGAAGATTCTGATAATGAAATTGAAGAAGTTAGTGGTTTAGAAGGAGCTGAAAGAAGACAACTAAAACAAGCTATGAAAGAAAGTCGTGAAATGGCTTGGAGATCGACATAAGGAGTTGATATTGATGGCAGTAGTTCGCAGCCTTCAGGATCAGGAGTAGCCGTGGATTGCGTCGAAGTATGACTATGAGAGAAGCTGAAATTCCAGCTCGTGGTATTGATCCTTACATGTTCCCAACAAAACAGAAATCAATCAAAAGCATGTTCTCAGCTGAGAATATAAAAAAGGTTGGGAAATCCGTGGTGAAATTCTCACTACAATGCAATACCATTCAATGCAGCTGATAGTGGTCCTTACTACAAGCCATGATTAATACTATTGCAGAGGCAGGCCCAGGTGTAAAGGCCCTACAGGGTACCAGATTGGCAATCTATATTTAGAGGAGGAAATGAAAGAATTGAAGTATATATTGCTTCAATAAAACAAAATGGCCGCAGTATGGTTGCACGATCATGTGTGATGGATGGAGTTCTCATAATAGAAAGCCTATTGTTAATTTCATGATTTATTGTGATAGAAGCATGATCTACCATACTTCTGTTGATACCACTAATATCTCGAAGACTGCTGAGTATATATTCTCGCTAATGGATAAAGTTGATGAAGTTGGTGAAGAAAATATCGTGCAGGTTGTAACAGATAATGAGGCAAGTTTCAAAGCAGCTGGTGACATGTTGATGGAGAAGAGAAAACATTTATTTTGGTCTCCCTGTGCAGCACATTGCATTGATTTGATGCTTGAAGATATTGGCTCTTTGAAATCAGTCAAGGAGACATTAGATGATGCTAAGATGATCACATCATTCATTTACAATAGCCTCAAAATGGTGAATTTAATGAAGCTATTTACCAGAGATAGAGATTTGTTGAGACCAGGTATAAACACGGTTTGCCCCCGAGTTTATTTCTATTGAAAGCCTTATTCGCTATGAGCAAGATTTGAAAAGAATGTGTACTACCGAATGGCGTGAATTCAACAAGGAAAGGAGTAGAAGAAGTGTGCGAGATAAGGTTTCTAATCTCATTCTGACTGACCAGTTTTGGAAGAAGGCAAGAGAGATCCAAAACATTATGGATCCTCTTGTTAGAGTCTTAAAGATAGTGGACCAGGACAAGAAACCTACACTATCTATTATATATGAAGCTATGGATAGAGCAAAATGGCTATAAAGGCATCAAATAAAACTGGAAGAAGTACTGGGATATCATTGATAGAAGATGGGAGGGACAATTGCATAGACACTTGCATGTTGCTGGTAATTCATTTGCCTAGAAATCATATTTGTTGACTAGAAATTGAAACTGACATATCATAACAATCATGTGCTTACATTATTGCAGCATATTTTTTAAATCCAGCACTCTAATATTCAAAAAACTTTTCTACACATCCAGAAGTGAGAAATAGATTAAAGGAGGTCATTAAAGATTGGAGCCAGATTTGAATAAACAAGCAAGAGCTATTAATGAGGTAATAATAATTTATTTATTTCATCGATATAATGTTATACAAATATTAACACTTGTGATGTGTATTCTCACAGATAAAATTATTTGTGGATGGAGTTGGAGAATTTGGAAGCTCACTAACTAGAAGAGCAGTGCAACAATCTCTTCCAGCTGATTGGTGGATTAATTATGGCGAAGAAGCTCCCAATCTGCAGAAAATTGCCATCAAAGTTTTAAGCCAAGCATGTTCTTCATCGGGTTGTGAAAGAATTGGAGCACGTGGTCGCTGATTCATACAAATTGCGCAACCGTTTGGCAATAAAAAAGTTGCATAAACTAGTATTTGTGCATTACAATATGCGGTTGCGAGTAAGAAACTTGACATGCAAAAGCGACACTGATGATTATTACACCCAATTGATCTGAACAATATTTTCAATGATGATGATATTTTGGATGAGTGGATTCGTGAGGGAGAACAGCCGATGTTACCACCAGATGACTTAGGTTGGTTGGATGAAGGTATTCGTCGTACTGACGAAAGCGGCGGTGATGGCGGTGATGATGGTAATGGCGGTGATGATGACACCGGTGATGGTGGTGGCGGTGATGGTGGTGAGGGTGATGGCGGCGGTGATGGTGGTGATGGTGGTAATGGTGAAGAGACTCGTGGTGTTGGTGGAAGCCAACGAGGTGGTGCTTTAACATGGGATTCAGAATATTATACCACACAAGATACAGATCATGGAGGTCGGCAGGGATTTCGCAACAGCGTAGGCATTTGGATCGGTTGGTCGAATTCAGTTCTAGCGATGATTATTTGAGTGGACATGATAACTACTCACATGGCCATCATAGTCTTGAAGGCCATTTACAGGGGTTGGGTTTGACATCTGGCCAGTATTCTGGCACTGATTATTCTAACACTAGTGAATATTCTACTAGCAGCGCTGAATATCGAGGTTTTGGGTATTATCACCATGGAGCTGATATTGCACAACCCCTACCGCCATATTACTCTGATAGTGGATCCTCTAGCCAATCATCTCAGCCTACAAGATCTCACCCACAAACATATTATTATCCTTATAGAAACTATATGCCTGGTTTCTATACTTATCGCGGGGATGATAATGATGATTTTGTGCCTCCTCGTAATTCAATGTGGAAATGACTATATTAGCAGGTACTTATGAATTATTTTGTGCAATTTACTATATTATGCATGTATTTTGATATTTTTCTACCGACGACGCTTGAATTTATGCTTTCACGTTATGTTTTGAGTGTTAGGTGATATGTTGAATATGTGATGCATGAATTTTGATGTTTACATTTTTTTATGATTTGTCATGATTTTTTCATAATTTTTTGGCGTTCTATGTAGCGTTTTGCGCGTATTGTCCGAGTCCGATCCGAGTCGCCGAGACCGATCCGTCTCGGTGCCGGCCGAGTCGGCAGCCGAGACCGAGACTTTGAACCATGGTGGGAAAAGCCTAGGATATATTGTGCAAGTTTCAAGTCCAAGGAGACTTCAATCCCACCATTTACGCAACCAGACAATGTAGGCACATCCTCAGAATTAGCATATAGCCAGCTCTTAGTTTTGTATCCTCATTAGATCCACCACTTTCTAATAGTATTAGATTCAACACGAATGCCACTAATTGATTTACTTGCTTCTCTAGCTTTGGTCCCATTGCATAAACTGCAAAGGACAACACTTCCCATATAAAAGCCACTTAATTTTCTATTGTTATTCAGATTCTTTAGGAATCTCCTACAAGTGAGCAATCACCTTGCAACAGCCAAGCACACAAAGCACCGTAACTTTTGTAATTCTTTTGCTTTTCTTCTTCCCAATCTTCCTCCATTTTGTTTTCCCCAGTCTTCATATATTCTATGTTTACTATACTCCACTTAAGTAGTGTTAATGTTACTTTACTTGTTTGTGGATAAAATTAATGATTATCACTTAGTTGCAAAGTGCAAACTCAATTCTCATGTACGCTTTTTCTCTAACAATAACATGCACACATAAAAAAAAAAAAAAAAAAAAGAAACTGCACCAAACAATTCTCTATTTCTTACAAGTGTTTTCTAAAAATAAAGAGTACGTAATTTACCATTGCTCTGGTATCCTCAAATGCGATCCAATAAAAAAGTCAGGAAGATCCAACAGCGATATCTGCAAGCACAAACCAAAAAGCAGCAATTAAACTATTGAACTCAACATTAAGAAAACAAGCATTGTAAACGCAAGCCTGCAAGCCTAAATCCCTGCAGTTTCAGTTTCTCTCGTACTACAAGCAAAGAAATTTTCTTTTAATCGAACTAAAGTGCATAACTATCCAAAGAACATGACAATGCATGAACTACCCTAACAAAGACTTCAATCGAAATTATCAGTGTACATATGAAAGAAATCTGTGCCATTGAAGTTGTGAAGAACCCTAACAAAGACCTTGGAATTGGGAGGGATGATGACATTAGCTTTCGTTTGGATCTATAAAATTGTTTTCAAATTAAAGAATAAGTACAATTGAGAGGAAGGGGAAAAAAAAAAGAAGGTGGTGAAGAAATGGTTTGAGCCCTCGAAGAGATTTATTTTGGAGAGTTGACAGTTTGAGAGAGATGAAAAGAAATCATAATTATTAGAGAAATGGGGAAAACGAAAAAAAATAAGAGACCGCGAATTACAGAGATAAAATTACCAGGGATCGGCGCCGCCGAACGGAGGTCGAAGAAAGTCACAGGGATTGAGACCGAAAGTACCGGAAAATCGCCGGTTCACTGGAAGCGAGAGGTTGAGACCAAGAGCACCTCCCTGGCCGGAGTAGCCCCCTCCTGCGCCGCCTCCCTGGCCGGTGTAACCTCGGCCTTCTGCTGCCGAGCCAGAGAAAGGGGGAGAAAGAGATGGGTTAGATTTTGAGGGAATTAAGGGATTGAGTGAGATTGGGAGAGATTAGAGAGAGATGAGTGAGATTGAAAGATTGAGGGGGAGAGGCTGATTTCGTTCTGTAGGGTGAGGTGAGAACGGGAGATTAGAAAGAGGGATTAGGTTTTTATCTCATTTTATTTTATTATTTTTTTTATTTTTAAAAAAAAAGCAAATTTTCAAAATTACCTCTCCTTGCCACCTCACCCATCACTAACTTCAATTCCATCTCCACCCTTCCTTCAACTTCCAATTCCAAGACTCACCCTAAATGAAGTCATTCTCCACTTCATCCATTTAACCATTATTTATTAGGTGCAATTTCAATAAATCCTGAATACTAATATGTGGGTATATATATATCCATAAGTCTCTAAGTATTCTACCCAATGTACTTAATATCTATAATTAAATATACAACCTCTTTTAGTTAAATTTATTCACCATTGTATCATCCTCATATACATATATATTTACACATATATATTCTCTGTACTCATGGGCCACAATTTTTTTTTAATAAACCATCACCATAATTACTATATTAAGATTATCACCTTCTAATTATCCGCTAATTAAAAATAAACTGTAAATCACCTAGAGGGGGGTGAATAGGTGATGGCTAATCTAATGGTCACTAAATAACAAATAATGCGGAATTAAAAACTATAATGACCTAAACAAACTATTTAAACTAAACACCACGTATAACACAAGAGTGTAGCCGAATTCCCCTGAAGGGCTCTGGACTAACTCCTCTAGATTCCCCTAGATAAGGGTTGAGGTGCCGCGTTGGCTCTCTTGGTTAAATACAAGTGTTAGCAAACAATCCCAAGCATATATATATCAATCAAGTACAAATGTATATCATGCATATAAAGATAAAGACAAGATAAGTATGCAAGATATAAATAAGAGATAGAGAGAGCAATCGCAAACACAAGGGATTTGTTTCGAGGTTCGAGCACACTTGCTCTACATCCCCGCCTTCGACACTACGAAGGATTTCCACTATGCTCGATCCCAATGGATCACTCCTCGGTGCCGCAACACCTACAAGCCCTCGGACTCTCTAGTCCCGTACACACCGCAAGCCCACCGGCTCGCCGAGGCCGCACCTCAAACAAAGAGTTCGCACCCGAACTCGAAACACCGAGTCCCACTAGGACCCGAAACAATGCGAACACACACATCCGCCTCCTCAAAGCAAATGAAGGTACTTTGGTGATCACAACTCTTGATCAACTAAAATCCTCTCACAACAAACTCCTATAGGTAGATATAGCAATGGATGGCTCAAGTGTTGTGTGAGAAAACAAGGAAAGAGATGGTGGAGGA
The DNA here is from genome assembly GCA_038442645.1 of Agave tequilana. Classification (NCBI taxonomy): domain Eukaryota; kingdom Viridiplantae; phylum Streptophyta; class Magnoliopsida; order Asparagales; family Asparagaceae; genus Agave; species Agave tequilana. The sequence continues at coordinate 93,164 of JAVJIF010004577.1, forward strand.
AAACTCAAGAAAATCTCTTTTAAACACTCTTGATAAAACTTTCCTTTTGATTGAAAATATTTGCTCTCAAATTTGTGGAGAAAAACCTCTTAATAGAGTAGGAAAAACTGGCTTAAAAACTCTCCAAAAATCTTGTAGAAAACAATGCCCAAACCCTCAAATTTATAGAGGTAGAAAAGCTAGCCGTTGGGGTCTGACAGAACTGTCGGTCAACCGGCCGGTCGACCGGCCAACGGTCATATTTCAGACCGTTGTGCCATCGGTCGACCGGTCGGTCGACTGAGGTCAGATACAGAGAGCACTACTCTCTGTCTGGTCGACCGGCCGGTCGACCGGGGCCTTTCCAGAGAGCAGAGCTCTCTGGACGGTCTACCGGGTCGGTTGACCGGCCACTTGCCAGAACTGGCGTGCACGTCTGTGCACGTCAGTCGACCGCCCGGTCGACCGACTTCAGAGAGTGTGAAACAATTTTCTTTTTCTTTTGAGAAACATTTTCTTTTTCTTTTTCAACAAATTTTCTTTTTAAAGAGTTATTTTCTTGCAAAATAATTTCTTTTTGTTTTTCCACCAATATAATTTCATTTTTCAAACTAGTGTTTCCTTCACAAAGATCATTTAATTTAGACATAAGGGAAACATTCTCATTTTTCAAAATTTCATTTTCTTTTTCTAAATATGCAATATTATTTTAAAAGAATCATTTTCTATATGCATGTACTCAAATTTCTTTTTCAAATTTTTATTTTCCTTTTTAATCATGTCATATTTCTCAAGTAGGAGTTGACAAAAAGTGGTAAGCTCATCATATGACATGTTATCTTCATCTACCTCGGATTCGGTAGTTACCTCAAGAGGGTTATCCCCTTGGACCATATAGCACATGTTGGAGGTGACGCTTCCAATGTCCGAATCGCTCCCAGCATAATATAGATCCTTTTCGCCAAGGGAGGTGATGATGTTCCAAGCTACAAAACCGAATCAACATTAGAAACCCTAGATAAATAATCATCATTTAGGGTACTCTTTAAAGCATGAAGGGCTTTTGCATTAGCCTCAAAATTCTTGCTATATGAATCATTAGTGATAGCAAAATAAACATGAATGCCTAGGGCCTTGAGGTACAAGGACATCTTAACCTTCCAAATTTGGATGTTAAGAATGTCAAACATGGGTGGTCACATGAAGTCCATGGTGTGTGTACAAAAAATATTGTGATAAGCCTAAAATGAGGATCTTTAACTCTAGTTTGTAAGACCCAAATCAAGAGCACTTGGCTCTGATACCAATTGTAAGTCACCTAGAGGGGGGTGAATAGGTGATGGCTAATCTAATGGTCACTAAATAACAAATAATGCGGAATTAAAAACTATAATGACCTAAACAAACTATTTAAACTAAACACCACGTATAACACAAGAGTGTAGCCGAATTTCCCGTGAATGGCTCTGGACTAATTCCTCTAGATTCCCGTAGATAAGGGTTGAGGTGTCGCGTTGGCTCTCTTGGTTAACTACAAGTGTTAGCAAACAATCCCAAGCATATATATACATCAATTAAGCACAAATGTATATCATGCATATAAAGATAAAGACAAGATAAGTATGCAAGATATAAACAAGAGATAGAGAGAGAGAGCAATCGCAAACACAAGGGATTTGTTTCGAGATTCGAGCACACTTGCTCTACATCCCCGCCTTCGACACTACGAAGGATTTCCACTATGCTCGATCCCAATGGATCACTCCTCGGTGCCGCAACACCTACAAGCCCTCGGACTCTCTAGTCCCGTACACACCGCAAGCCCACCGGTTCGCCGAGGCCGCACCTCAAACAAAGAGTTCGCACCCGAACTCGAAACATCGAGTCCCCACTAGGACCCGAAACAATGCGAACACACACGTCCGCCTCCTCAAAGCAAATGAAGGTACTTTGGTGAACCCCCAAATTTATAGAGCTAGAAAAACTAGCTGTTGGGGTTTGACAGAACTGTCGGGCGACCGGCCGGTCGACCGGCCAACGGTCATATTTCAGACCGTTGTGTCATCGGTCGACCGGTCGGTCGACCGAGGTCAGATACAGAGAGCACTGCTCTCTGTCCAGTCGACCGGCCGGTCGACCGGGGCTTTTCCAAAGAGCAGAGCTCTCTGAACGGTCGACCGGGTCGGTCGACCGGCCACCTGCTAGAACTGGCGTGCACGTCTGTGCACGTCGGTCGACCGCCCGGTTGACCGACTTCAGAACTCGGTCGACCGGTCGGTCGACCGCTGAAGCCTGGAAACAGATATTCAGGGATTGAAAACTTGGTCTTTTTGAATGAAATAAAATCCCATAAATTCACAGAAAATCTACAAAAATAGTTTTAACAATATACTATGATAAACAAAACATGCTTGCACAAAATCAAGGCATGTTACAAATGATTTGGACTATTTTTATAACTTGGAAAAATTTGTTAAAAAGAAAAACAGTATTTTTCAAAACTTGATTTTTTCAAACTTCTCCAAATATAAAACAAGATATTTAAACAACTTTTAAAGCATAGGGTGTATGGATATGATCCACTACACAAACATGGTGAAATATCTATGTTTTTGACATTAAGCTCTAAACATGGTTTTGGTTAAAACATATAAACTAGAATACCAAAAAAAAAAAAACGAAACACTTGAAGTCTTCACTTGAATACCGATTTGATTTTTGGTTAAAATTTTTTCTAAACAAACTAAATCAAGAGTGTGTGTGCATATAGATACTTGAGCAATCTACCACTATTCTATCCTTTACATTTTAACTAAAAACAAAATCTTCTAAAAAACAAACCTAGACTCAAGTCTTCATCTTCTTGAAGTCTTCACTTGAAGCCTTCTTGACTTGGTCCAAACACCGTGCTAGCTCCAAAACTTGACTTTGAATCCTTTGTTGAAGCTATGCACCTACTAAGATTTTGATCATGAATCTGTCACTAATTAAACACAAGATCATTAGTAAACATAACTACATGAGTTGATCATCATCAAAACTAGAGTGATGGGCCTTCGGGCCAACATAAACAAGGTTAGAAAAATACGACTATTACAGTTCTACCCTCCTTAAAAAGGTTTCGTCCTCGAAACTTGTCATACCCTGAAATAAGTAGGGGTGGGAGTTCCGCATCTCTTTTTCAGATTCCCAAGTGATCTCCTCGACTTGTTGACTTCTCCATGACACTTAACCAACGGGATGGACTTGTTTCGCAATTTCTTTACCTTACAGTCCAGAGTCTATATGGGCTTTTCCACATAGGTAAATCTTCTTAAAGTTGAAGTGATTGATAACATATCACTCGATTGGGGTCTGAGATATATTTCTTAAGTTGTGACACATGAAATACATCATGGGTTCTTCTAAGTTTCGGAGGTAAAATGAGTCGATAGGCCACCAATCTGACTATTTCTATGTTTTGAATGGTCCAACAAATCGTGAATCCAATTTACTCTTTCTATTGATGCGGAGTATTCCTTTAATTGGGGATACTTTTAGAAAGACCTTATGACTGACTGAAAATTCTAGAGGTCTGCGACGATGGTTGGCATATGCTTTTTGCCTATTTTGGAATGTTCTCATTCTTTTTCTGATTGTCTTAATTTTCTCTACGTTCTCCTGGATCAGATCTGATCCATAGATCTTCCTGTCACCGACTTCTTCCCAACATATCGAAGATTTACATCTTCAGCCATAAAGTGCTTCAAACGGGGCATTTCAATTGTAGATTGATAACTATTGTTATAGGCAAACCCTATTAGGTAAGTGTTTACTCCAATTTTCTCCAAAATTCATTATACATGCCCGCAACATATCTTTCAATATTTGAATTATCTTCTCTGACTGTCCATCTGTTTGAGGATGTGTTGTTGTGCTTGGTTGTAATTTAAAACCCATGTCTTCTGACAAATATTTTCAAGGTCTGGACTAAAATCTAGGGTCCCGATCTGATATTATATTTTCAAGCACTCCATGCAGTCTGACTATCTCTTGAATATAGAGTTGGGCTAACTTGTCTACATAGTAATCCAGACGTATGGGTATAAAATAGGCGGTTTTTGGTAAGTCTATCCACTACTACCCATATTACATCGAAACCTTGTAGTGTTCACAGTAAACCTGTTACAAAATCCATTGTGATATACTCCCACTTCCATTCAGGAATCGGTAGTGGCACCAATAATCCTGGGGGTTTCATATGTTCCGCCTTTACCTGCTGGCAAACTTAACATTTCTGTACAAATTCTGTGATGTCTCTTCATTTCGTCCCACCAAAAATTTTGTCGCAGTTCTTCAAAACTTTTCTCTTGTTTATTGCCCCGAATAAACTTCATACTTTTTTCTGGTCAACTAGGTTAGTGGTACCGTGAGGTTAGAAAATCTTTCCATGAATCTTCGATAATAATCAGCTAAACTTAAGAAACTTTTAATTTCTGTATCACTTGTCGGTCGGGGCCAGTTTTTAATTGCTTCAATTTTTATCGGGTCAACAGTTATTCCTTCTTTAGAGATGATATGGCCGAGAAACCCAACTCTTTCTAACCCAAAATTCACATTTACTGAATTTAGCATATTAATTGTTTCTCCCTTACTGTTTGGAGTACTATTTGAAGATTCTCATGTTCTTCTTGACCCTTTGAGTAGATTAAAATATTATCAATAAACACTACTACAAATTGGTCCAAATATGATTAGAATACTCTATTCATCAGATTTATGAATGATGTTGGTGCGTTGGTAAGTCCAAAAGGCACAACCAAAAATTCAAAGTGTCCATATCTTATTCTAAAAGTTATCTTACCTACATCTTCAGTCTTAACTTTTAGTTGATGGTATCTAGATCTCAAATCAATCTTAGAAAATACACCAGATCCTTGAAGTTGATCAAATAAATCATCAATTCAGGGAAGTGGATATTGATTCTTGACGGTAACCCTGTTTAGTTCTTTGTAATTGATACACAGTCCCGTACTCCCATCTTTCTTCTTCACAAATAATACAGGTGCCTTCCATGGTGACACGCTGGGTCTAATGAATCATTTATCCAATAACTTTTGTTGTTGTATTTAAGTTGCTTCATTTCTGCTAGGGTTATCCTGTATGGGGCCTTAGATATAGGAGTGATCCCCGGTAATATATCTATAACAAACTTCACTTCCCGATCTGGGGGTAATCCTAATAAGTCTTCAGGAAACACTTCTGGATATTCTTTTTTTAACTACTTGTATGTCTTCTATTTTTGCTTCAACTCTATCTCTTTTTAATACCGTAACTAAAAATCCCTGACATCCTTGCATCAATAGCCTCGTTGCTTATTGCAAATATGATTGGTATTCTATGTTCATCCTGGATTCCTTCGATAGTAAACTTTGGAATTTCATCAACTCTGAAGATCACTTTCTTCTGATAACAATCCACGGATGCTCGGTACGCGAATAACCAATCATCCCCAGTATAATATCAAAACCTATCTCCCGAGCTTTATCAAGTCCATAAGTGTTTTTTTTCCCCTATAACAATCTCACACCCCTTGTACTTAATACTAGTTATCACCTCAACCCCAACTGGTGTAGAAATAACAAGTCGAAAGTTTAAATGTTTAGGAGTTTGATCCAGTTTACTAGCAAATGCATTGGGGAAAAAATGAGTTTCTCCTGAATCAAATAGTGTTCGTGCAGTGTGCCCAGATAAAGTGATCATACCTTCTACCACTGCATTAGATGTTCGAGCTTCATGCTGTGATATTGCAAATACCCGACCTTGTGCCCTAGGTCGTTGAACCGTTGCTTGTGTTGCTGCTGGATGAGGCATATTAGTTGTAACGTGAGGATCCATACCGATCTGCTAGAGGGACCATTCCCGACATTGATCTCCCAGTTCCCTTATTAGAACTTTGATGTTTCTGTAAGGTTGGACAATTTTTCTTCATGTGTCCCACTCCCCCGCAAACATAGCAACTCCTTTCCTGAATACAACTTTCAAAGTGTCTCTTGTTACATTTCTGACACCAAAGAACCCCCACAGATCTAAGGTGAGAATCAGGCTTGCTCGATGTATTGAGAAAGAACTCTTCAGCTCTGAGCCCTCGTCCCTGGCTCAAGTTGGGACTCCTTTAAATTGGGACCATATTGGATCTTATGCTCCCTCCATTTTCAAAATTGTATGTTCTTCAACCAGATGGTCCTTGATATCAGGGACACTTAAAATTAGAATTTTTTTTTGTCTTCTCCGCTTCACTTCTGATCAAATTTTCAGCATATCGAGACAATTGGGTGAATTTTGTATCATATTGATTTACTATCATGTGTCTTTGCTTCAGTTCTAGGAATTCTGAGGCTAGTCTGTTCTTAGCTGATTCCGAAATGTACTTCTAATTGAACTGCTGAGTAAAATACTCTGAAGTGATCTTTTCCTTCAAGGCCTTAGCATTATTCTTTATCATCTTCCACCAATGCTCTGCTTCTCCTCAAAACTTAAAAGTGGCAAATGACACCCTCTGGTCCTCCGTACAGTTCATCACTTTCAGAATCTTCTCTATTTGTAACAACTATTTTCCTAATGCTTGAAGGATTCAATTTCTGAAACTGTTCTAATGCTTGAGCGGGTTGTAATCTTGGCTTATTACTTGTGTACTTCAATCCGGTATCACTCTTGAAGCTTCTGATCTTCCATTATTTTCTTCAGATCTCATTTGGTTGCTTTGGATATGAAAACTACCCATCATGCTAATTTGTTGCATTTCTTCATTTGAGCATCATTCACTGGTGGTTGGATGAGATCTGTTTTCTCTCTCTAATAACAATAACTTATTCATTACAATACGATAAGAATTATGCATATTGCACATGTATGATAAAGAGGAAATTAACATAAGATTTTCAGTTAGCCAAAAGTCGTCATTGTATTCATTTTTTTTAAAGATTTCAGGACTAAATTTATCATTTATACATTTTCGTCATGCACACAAAATATCAAATTATCCTTCCCAAAAATTTTCCTAAAATTTCTATCTTGCCATACACCAAACAACAAATATTCCTCTCCTAAAATCTCTAGAATGTTTGTCCCATTTGTTCACAAAAGTAATTCCGGTTTAACTTAAGAAGTGGCGCTACTGTCACCAGAATCATTTTTTTTATCAGAGCTCTCTCTTACTGGCATCATCCTCTATCATGTCTTCTGAGTCACCACAATGTCAACCGTCAAGATCTTCACTATATAGATCCCAGTTTTCCGCCCAGTTAGGATACCACCAAATCCCTCCAAAGAATATTTTTTACACTGTATTCTTCACCTTGATTAGATGCATCGTGTGATATTTCAATTATCGGTGAACCTCTTATGGCACTCTCTGCATCACTTATTAAGCTTGGATCCTCTTCACCTTCCTGCATGTTCATTGATTCTTCATTACCCTCGGTTCCTGCGAATATTACCTCCGGGTTTGTTTCTCTGGACTCGAAATCCCAATCTACCGTAGAAACTATCCTACTCAGACTCTCCTATTCAGCACTGCTCGAGATACTCTAGACTTGTATGAATCTCCCATCTGAATAACAAGATATACAGAGCCATATATTTGGGATAACCCCCAAATCAAATAATTAATAATGAATAGTATGAAAATTTCTCCAAGAAAAAGTATCCAATCTATCATACTCTCGATATAATTCATTAGTCTAACTAATAGCTTATTGGTGCCATTACGTTTCGAATTAAGTCTGATTTATCTGATATTTTCGTCACTCTCACCTCCCAGTGTCCCATACCACTAGGAGTTCATATTAGGGGCCCGCACCCCCAGCTGAATTCATTCGAATTCAGATATATGGGTATCTGAATTCGAACGCAAAAGAGTGATTAAATATCTGATATCTCAGAACTTAATTAAATCTGTAAGGGCCAACTGCCCTGCTTAATATTAAATACCAACATTCATACAATTTGGAAACAACCCTATTTTTTACATCTATCTATGGCTATCTTTATATCTTACCTCGCTCTGATACCAACTGTTACGGTCCCAGATTTTATTACACTAATCCTCCACTTATCGTCAATCAAGGGAATAATAATCTTTTCTTATCACATAATTGTTCGAAATTTCGGCAACATTTCCCTTATAATTTGTCACTTTTCCAATACATATATCATCAGCAGCCTACACGGCTTAACATCAATCTCATTAGCATATATATATATATATATATATATATATATATATATATATATATATATATATATATATATATATTATATAGCTAAACAATCACCTAAGCAGTTGATAAAAGTGTTTCAGCTTGACATCGCCAACTTAATAAAAAGAGAACATATATCATACTTTCGAGCCATCCATATCAATACTTACATTTATAAGAACAACTGAAACCACCTAACGCTAAAGTTAACATACATGCTGATATGCTAAGATCCATAAGCTTGCATACAACATAATTAAGGATACACATATATACATGAGTTTTGATATTGCCATAACTATACTATCTTTGTCAAAGGAAGGCACAAAATAGTAAAAGGCTCGGGACTCCAGCAACATGAACAAATAAGTACTAGGTTGCGCCCTTATTCTTGTTCTGATCTGAAAATAAGATTAATTAATAGAGTGAGCTCGACAGCTCAGTGAGTGGAGTGACATATACATATAAATTTATTTCTAAACTGAAATAATGAACATATGAAGATGCAAAGTGTAACAGCCCATTTTTATTAAATTCCTAATTATATTAAGCATCAGTTAGATAGAAAATTTTATGATGATTCCTCCTTCTTAATTAAATATCAATAATAATTAATATGACCATAGAGTTAATATTTTATTTTATGAGTTTTTTTTCATTTTTGAATTATGGCATAAATTGAATATATAGAATATATATATATATATATATATAAGTGCTTTTATGCCAAAATGTTTATGATATTAAAATATGGGAGTATATCCTAAATATTGCAATACTAGGTATATTTATGGTATTCCCAAATTATTTCATACCTAATCAATACTAGGTATTTGTATTTAGAATTTTTTTATTTACTTAAGTTAGTGGAATGAGTTAGGTAGCATGGTTGGGTGAGGTGTAAGGCTAGGATCAATTTGATCCTAGCCTTGGACAAGTGGCAAGATAAGAAGGGTGTGGTGTTTGCAATAACCAGGCTGTTGGGGGTCTTTATGCAAAAAGATTCATCCTTACGTTTAGATTGAGAGAGAAGTCTTCTTCTTCCTCTCTGTAAAATTCAGACTGTAAAATTCAGAGAAAAACCTCTCCAAATCAAACCCTAAAATCCCCACAGATCTCTTCCCCTTCACCCTAAAATCTCTCTCTCTCTCTCTTCCTTCACCCTCCCAGCCGAAGCCAGGAGGGGAGGCGCAGCCGCGCGCCACCCAGGGCCGCGCGCAGCCGCGCACGGGCGGCGCCCGGCCGAGCGAGGGCGGCCCCAGGCCGCAGGTGGCCTGGCCAAGGGGTGGGGATTACTTGTTTGGCCAAGATCCAATTTTTGGGTGATTTTTCAAGAACCCTAATTTTGAAATTAGGTTCCAAAGAAATCCCCAAAATTCTGAAACTAAATTGGGTTAAAGGTAAGATTTGTTACTCTACAAATTCCATCCTCCTTATGAATTATTTTCTAACTAAGAATTACCCTTGTTCTTCTTTTGCTAAGGTTTGAGTAGAGGAAGAATTGATCAAGATCACAATCGGGTATCCATCTACTAAGGTGTGTAAATTTTCATACTCACTTCACATAATTTCATGAAGCTAGAATTTGATAAATTATGTATTAGATTAAGAGGAAATTGAAGAAGGTATAATAGAATAGTGTAGAATAACATGTAAATCAATTTAGTTCATGGGATTGGTGACTTATTTACTCTCTTTTTATTAGAGGGATTTTAGGGAAAGTAAAATAGATTAATGTAGAGTAGCATGTACAATAATTTTACATGGAATTGGTGCCACAATTATTTTTATTAGAAGGTAGTTGTATAAGTTATTGTGTTATGTGTTCATAAAAAAAATTTGAGTTAAGTTAAGTAGTATAAGTAAAGTGAGTGGTGATGGATGTGTACTATAATGTAATGGTACTTTAGTAGTTATGTTACAAGCTATGTATGTAAAATGCTTAAGTCACTAATTATAATACCTTGGTAATCCCACATGAATTACTTTGTACTACTTACTATAGTAATACACGTATAATAGCATGATTAAATACAATGACGACATGTGAGCTTATTTACTCTCTTTTCATTAGAGAGTAGTTACATAACTTGTTGGTGCTATGTATTCATAACTATTAGTGTAGATTAAGTAGCATGGGTAAAGTAAGTGGTGATGGATGTTTGCTAGAATGGAAGTATGCTTTAGTGTTTATGTTCATGTTATGTATGTGTAGTACTAAAGTCACTAATCATAATACTTAGATATCTTCGCATGAATTACATTATACGAATTACTATGGTAATCCCTGTATAATAGCATGATTGAATAGATGGATGATATGTGAACATGTTGATTTTGTGATCTTACCAAAACATGCTAATTGTGTAAAGTTATGCAATGATATAAATTGATATGCAATATATATGAATGTATTGATTGTGGGATCTATACGTTAGTATGGTGAATCCCTGTGTTTGTCAATTAAGAGTAGGAAGGGGGGAGACAGTGGGAACAATGAGGTTCCATTTAAAATTGTAGGAAGGGGTCGGCGGGAGCCGGTAGGAGGAGAAGATAGTGTAAAAGTATGTTGATCATTGTAGGAAGGGGCCGGCGGGAGCCGGTAGGAGGAGAAGACGGTGTTATGAAATTAGTTTATGTTTGTCACTGTAGGAAGGGGCCGGCGGGAGCCGGTAGGAGGAGAAGACGGTGAAACGTTCATGTACTCTTTTGAATGTTGTGGTAATGAATTGTTGCTTGTAAAAATGTTCATAAAAGATGTTTGTGTTACCATAACTTAGGAATTATTATGGTTTGAATTATGTTGTGTAATCAAACGTGATAAAAAGGAAAACTATTACTGCGTCTTGTACCATCACATAAGTATATAAAGTAGACCAAAGAATGCTAACATATGTTTCCAAAAAGGTCTCCTTAGATTCCATAAAGTATGTTGTAGTATTATATCATGTTGTTATCAATTATAGAGTGTTTATGAAATTTACTCGCTGAGCCGTCGAGCTCATTCCTTTCTTTGTCTTCTCTTTCAGGTTTGGATAAAGGTAAGGGCGTAATGTAGCACGGTGTAGTCATGAACAGGATGTCTTATATTTCATAAACTCTTACTTTGTTCACTATGTACATGTAATTATGTTTTATGTTAGCATTACCTAGTTAAGGGTGCCATGATGCTGCTATCATATGTAAATTTTTGTAATAGTTTCAATTAGAACTTGTGTACTTGGGAAGTTAGTGAAGTGAGGTATTGTGATCATGTTGGTAGAATTTTGTGGATTATGGATGCATTGATGGTTATGCAAGATTAATGCATGACGTAAGTATATTTTGGAGATATTCTTTATTTTTGTGATAAGTAGGCCTTAGAGCCGAAATTACTATTGTTGTATGTGGAGAAAAGTAAAATTTTAGAGAAAATGCTGCCGAAATTTTCTGGATTGGAATCAAAGAAAAGATTTGGAAATAAATACGTGTTATGGATCTAATCTTGCCTATTTGAACTGGGACCGTTACACAAAGTGATATGAACTACAGGTATAATCGTGAATTTTGTGACGATGATGCTAAGATTATTCTTATATTGTTTCCATGTCATGATATGGTTATTTTATAATTATCCACAATAAAAAAAATCGGCCTACACACAATGTCACATATATCTATCTATCAAACATTAGCACACCCAGACAACATCATCATACATATAAATATAGTAGCACCGTCTTCGCACTCCGCCTGTGCAATACGGGTCCCTTCCTCCAATAGTATATAATGAGTGATATACCCCGTATTCCCCCATCCGCCCGTGCGATACGGGTCCCTTCCTCCAATAATATATAACGAGTGATATACCCCGTCTTCCCCCATCCTTCCGTACGATACGGGTCCCTTCCTCCAACAATAACATGGTATGTGTGTGTGTGTGTGTGTGTGTGTGTGTGTGTGTGTGTGTGTGTGTGTGTGTGTGTGTGTGTGTATATATATATATATATATATATATATATGTATGTATATAATCATGCATACATTTACTAACACATCTAATTTCATATGAACCGTATATCACCGACATCTTTCATATTAGGATTACAATATTCTCGATTGGGATATATCGGTTAGGTAGTGCTTTTATAATCATGTGATATTTACACAATTTGTTTGATCAATCCATATCGCAGACATGTACATGAATCAATACATCAAATGTAAATAACCTCCATCGCAAAGATATAACATGAATTTATACAAGTTATTACATGCCCAAACACGTTCATCACAATTTAAGTGAATTCTATTTAGCATGTTATATGAAATTGTCTTTGCATACCTTAATTTAGCATCACAAGTTTTTGATTTAATTCTTTACCACTAAATTAATATACTTATTTTGCCGAATACGATAGATTGATATAGAAACTCCACTCACCTTTACCTTAAACTGCTTCGCAAAATTCTACTCTGAGTATCGGCACCACCCTTTCTTTCCTCAATTTCTAACATATACAAAATACATATATATTGTTACGATGGTTAAATTACACACAATATTGTTTATTTAAGTGTAGAATTTACCCTGTCCAATCATTCACTGTCAGTTGTTCTCCCCATGCGCCACCGCCGGCTGGCCTCCCCCGCACTGTCGTGTCCCCTCTGCGGCAGCAGAGTGGAGAGGGAGAGGAAGAAACTGAGATTTAGTGAGGAGAACAAAGAAATTGTGAGAAAGAGAGAGATCAAGATGAGAGATCCTATCCTACCTCCGTGCGCCCGCGCCGGCTCAGGTCGTCGTTGTTGATCGACGTAGGCCGGTGTAACCTCGGCCTTCTACCGCCAAGCCAGAGAAAGGGGAAGAAAGAGATGGGTTAGATTTTGAGGGGAATTAAGGGATTGAGTGAGATTGGGAGAGATTAGAGAGAGATGAGTGAGATTGAAAGATTGAGGGGGAAAGGCTGATTTCGTTCTGTAGGGTGAGAATGGGGAGATTAGAAGGAGGGATTAGGTTTTTATCACATTTCATTTTATTATTATTTTATTTAAAAAAAATTATCAAAATTACCTCTCCTTGCCACCTCACCCATCACTAACTTCAATTCCATCTCCACCCTTCCTTTAACTTCCCAATTCCAAGACTAAATCCTCACCCTTCACCCTAAATGAAGTCATTCTCCACTTCATCCATTTAACCATTATTTATTATGTGCATTTTCAATAAATCATGAATACTAATATGTGGGTATATATATATATCCATAAGTCTCCAAGTATTCCTACCCAATGTACTTAATATATATAATTAAATATGTTAGACTTATTAGTTTTAAAGTCTAATTTATTTTGGGCCTAATCAAGTCAATTGGATATTTGCACCCGCCCACTTAACCTATGTTGTTTGACCCAATAAAGAATTGATCAAACCTAAATGGTTTGGGTCTAGACACGTTTTCAATTACACTTAGCCATGAGTGTATTTAAATTAGAATGTGGGACTCATCACACGTGTGGAACTCGTGTTATAATCAAGGGCCTAGATCTATGATGAGTTGAACTAGGATTTCTTGATGCTATATATATCATGAGTAGGGTTCCCTCTCCACCACTAAGAACAATAACTCTCTCTTGGAGGCCTCTCATCTCCTCTAAGGATAAAGAAGAGAACTTGGTGGCTGGAGAGAAGAATCCTCTCCCTCAACTCCGCGTCCTCGAGATCGTGCAACCTTCGGCAACCTCTTCGTGATGGAATCAGGTATGCCTAAAACCCTCATTCCCTTTGATCATGATAAAGAGACTTACAGTATATGTGTAGATCTTGCATAGAATAAATTTAGATCTAACAATTGGTATCAGAGCCTCCTCTTATCAGATCATAGGGATCTACAGAAATTATGATCTCGATATATAAATATCATAAAATTATCTCCTTTGATTCAATAAATATTTTTTGTGTCTCATATGTTGAATTAAAGTTTAAAGGGATGATTTTTTAACATGTATATATTTTTTATAAAAATTAATATGTGTGTTATTCTAGATTTTATTTTAAAAAAAAAATAAATTTGTGGCTAGCCGCATGCATGCAGGGAAGCCCTTAAAGTATCAAAAGAAAAAAAAAAAGGGGTATGCATATGCAGAGAGCACAATGCTCTCTGCAGAGAGCACTGCAGAGAGCATAATGCTCTCTGCAGAGCGCGCGCACATGCTGCCCATACGGCCTGCGCCGCTCCTTGTGGGCGGGCAACAGCCGCCGGCCACCATGAGCCAGCGGCTACAAGGGCAATTATTAAAAAAAAAAAAATTGGTTAATTATTTAGGGTTTCCTTAATTTGGGATTATGAGATTAATTAGAATTAAAAATTTAGAGATTGAATTTTACTCTAATAAGAAAACCTACTACTAATTAATCTCATATTAAATTTCAATTGGATTGTTGAGATTGATTTGGGTGTTGTGATTGAGATATAATTCTAGTCTATTAAGGATATTTTGGGGTAGAATTCTACTTAAATAAAGAGACCTAATCCCAATCAATCTCACATAAAGCTAATAGGGTTTTATTCAGTTATTTAAACCCAGCCCAATAAGAAAGGAAACTAATAACTTAATCATTACGGGTCGGGTCTGATTCAGACCCGATAAGCACTGCAGACCCGTTTTGTCAATAGAAACTTCAATTAGCCGTTACGGGCTCATACGACCTCTGTTTTGGGCATGTAAATAGCCGTTTCGAAGCTCTTGACGAGCACTACAGTATTATAGGAACTATACATGACAAAACAGTAGTTAGTTGACATAAAGAAGGCATTGAAGTGTTTGTTTATCATGGTTATGTGTACCTTTACATGCTTCCGCTTTATCATCAATATTTTATTACTTATATTGTCTTGCATGATGAATATTGGTGTTTATTACAGTTAATAACACACAGATAAAGATATATATATGTTCAAGCTAAAGAATTTATAAAAGCTTATTTAATTGCGTATGTAGTTCATGCGGATAATAGCCGGCCCAAAGGAGACTATTGTTTGGCCGAATTATGTACGGCGTCGGATACTTGATGTGGGTAATGCAAGTGGGAGAACCTTGATGTGTGGTAATCGGCCCAAAGAAGGTTGTCACACTATTGGCCCATATTGCATTACCCTCATCAACTAGTCCGATGGCGGAACAAGAATATAGATGCATAAATTTGTGTGGCCCATGCGTGTGGCAATCGGCCCAAAGGAAGGTTGTCATTATGGCCGGGTCATTACATATATTATATGGCCAATATAGATTACTTAAACTTTAGGACCAATCCTATAAAGTGACAGTCGGCCCAAAGGAAGGCTATTCTCTTACATAGGACCTAGACTTTAGGATATCTATATTGGGTCAGTACAGTGTTGGCATATAGAGACACAACTTGTTCTGAAAGTTTAAACGGCAGCTCTATCGGTTAAACTGGTTGCATTTTCTGAAATTCATTTTTTATGGCTATTACAGTAGAATTTTATTAAATGCAATGTTTATGTTAAACTGATGAGAAATTGTATACTTATGTAGTATAAATTGAAAGGTACAAACTTTAAGAAGTGGTAAGACCACGTAAATGATCGTTCTTGAATTCATGCACCTAGAGTACACCTTAAAGATTGATGGATCTCTACTATCACTAATAAAAGTTCAGTAAAGAAAAGGTCAATTATGGTAAGTGGGAGAGATCTTACAAGATGTGTCTAATGGTCATAAAGTACACTATTCCTATAATTATTAGAAGTGCTATGCCCGATAATGTCAGTGCTCACTTAGCATCCAGGGTAAACTTCTAATAAGAAAAGGAAAAGTGAAACTAAAGGGAGGAACATAAACACCACTACAGTGGCTGATCCTAAGTGGCAAAAGTGCAGAAAAAGTAGCCTAAGGTTATTGCATGCTTCTTCTGTAAGAAAGTAAGCCACCTCAAGTAGGAATGCATAAAGTATCAGAAATGGCTATTTAGCGGGTATATCTCATATTATGTTTGTTCTGAGATTAATTTAGCTTTAGTGCTACTTTATAAATTGTGAATAGATAATTCACATAAGCGATTCAATGCGGAACTTCCAAACCCAAAGGAGGCCCAGCCCAGCTGAGCGATACGTATACATGGGTGATGGAAATAAAGTTGCAATTAAAGCTATTGGAGTTTGTAGGCTTAAATTAGATTCTTTTTTTTTTTGTTTTAGATTTGGATGAGACTTTATATGTACCGTCCTTTTAGGCGGAATCATATTTCAATTTCATTTGTTAGACAGATCTAGTTTTACTGTCACTCTTGATAATGAAATGCTTAGTCTACTTTTCAAATCTAAAGTTGTTGGTACTAGAATTCTGATTGATGGCTATATAAATTGAAACTTCATGCTTTATATACTGAATCTATATGTGAATAGCATAGGCACTAAGCGAAAATTAATTAAAGAAACATTAGAAAGTTTGGTACTAGACGAAGTTCAGGTGTCTTAATTTGGTGTATACAGACATTTGTGGTCCATTCCCTACAGCTTCTTGGAATGGTCATGAATATTTCATCACTTTTACAGACAATTACTCTCGTTATAGGTACCTACACTTGTTCCATGAGAAATCTCAATCATTGGACATGTTTAAAGCCGTTAGATTTGATCATGGTGGTGAGTACTATGACAGATATGACGAATCAGGTAAATGTCCAGAATCATTTGTTAATTTCTAAAAGAGTGGTATTGTCGCTTAGTATACCATATCAGGGACACCTCGTCAAAATGGTATTACTGAGAGATAAAATCACACACTAAAGGATATGATTGGGAGTATGATAGCTCACACTATCCAGAGTCATAGTTTATATATTAAAGCCTTAAAAATGGTTATCACCTCCTTAATAGAATACCTAGCAAAACAGTAACTAAAACCCCGTATGAGTTATGGACTGAGAAAACTCTCAGTATTAGGCATCTACATGTTTGGGGTTGTCCAGCGGAAGCTCGGCCATATATACCATATGAGAAGAAGTTGGACTCAAGGACAGTTAGCTGTTTATTTGTAGGGTATTCTGAGAGGTATAAAGGCTTTAGTTTTATTGTCCCTCCACTAAGAATATAAAGACGGATTGCTAAATTTTTTTGAGAATATTCAGAACAGTGGGAGTCAACTACATAAAGATTTCATATTTAAGGAAGAACATATTATTATACCCATGACAAATTGTTCCAAATGATAAAGTAGTTGTTCCACTTCAAGATGAAAATACAGTTGCATCCTTACAAGATACATATACAGTTCATCCTGAAATAGATCATGCTGGTGAGGTAGAAATTGAAAATTCTCAACCACAAGTCCCTTAGGAGATCAACTAGGGAGAGGAGATCAGTCATTGCAAATGACTATATTGTTTATCTCCAATAGCATGAGTTTGACATAAGGCTAGAGGATGACCCCGCATCCTTAAATGACGCCAAACTCAACATTCACTCCAGTAAGTGGTCAAATGCCATGAAAGATGAGTTAAAATCCATAAAGGACAATGATGTTTGGGATTTAGTAGAGTTGTCTGAAGGAAAGAAACCGATTGGTTGTAAATGAGTATTCAAAACCAAGCGGGATTCGAAAGGTAATGTCAAAAGGTATAAGGCACATCTTGTCACAAAAAGGGATTCACTCAAAGAAAGGGCATTGATTATAAGGAGACTTTCTCCCTAGTTTTCATGAAGCATTCTTTTAAGATTATTATGGCACTCGTGGTTCGCTTTGACCTGGAGTTATACAAATGGATGTTAAGATTGCCTTTCTTAATGGTAGCATTAAGAAGGAAATCTATATGGTGCAACCATAAAGTTTTAAAGTGAAAGTTTCATAATATTTGGTTTGCAAATAAAGAAATTCATTTATGGTTTAAAGCAAGCATCCCGTCAATAGTATTTGAAATTTGATCAAGTAATATCCGACTTTGATTTTAAGGAAAATATAGTTGATCAATATATTTACCATAAATTAAAGGGAGGGAGTAGATTTATATTTCTTGTGCTATATGTGGATGACATTCTATTAGCAAGTAACGATATAGATCTTCTACTTGAGATCAAGAGTTTTCTCTCAAAGAATTTTGAGATGAAAGATCTTGGAGACGCTTCTTTTGTGATAGGCATCCAGATTCAACGTGACAGGACACGTGGAATATTAGGTTTATCACAAAGGCTTATATCGATAAAGTGCTAGATAGATATGGCATGAAGAATTGCTCTTTGGGTGATGCGCCTGTCACTAAGGGAGATAAGTTAAGTCTACTCTAATGTCCCAAGAATGATCTACGGAAAGAGCAAATGAAAGACATTCCATATGCATTGGCGGTTGGATGTCTGATGTGTGCTCAAGTTTGTACTAGGGTGGCAGACGGGTCGCGACCGCCAGACGACCGACCCGACCCGACCCGGAGTTAGCGGGTATGGGTTTGAGCTAATTGGGTTTGGGTCGTAATCGGGTCGACCCATCTGACCCAATTATTAAATGGGTCGGGTCGACCCGAACCCGCCAGACCCGCTTGACCGCCAGACCCAATATTCTCTCTCCTCCTCGGCCTCCTCCCCTTCGATCTCCTCCATCGCCGCCACCGCCTCCTCCCTTGACCTAAATTAAATTGTCAAAAAATATGCGTGAGCCCAATTTGGAACATGTGGCCTCTAGTGTATGAGTTTAGTGTAATGACCAACCATATCACCAAACAATTTAGTAAAATAGCGTAAAGAAATTGTATTTAAGGCTTAATAATCGGGTCAAATGGGTCGGGTCGGGTCGACCCGATTAAGTCTGGGTCGGGTCTGGGTCTGAATTTTTGACCCATATAATAAACGGGTCGGGTCGACCCGACCCGATTATTATATGGGTCGAGCAGTAATTGGGTCGGGTCGACCCGACCCGACCCAATTGCCACCCCTAGTTTGTACCTATCCAGAATAGCATATACCGTTGAGAAACTTGACAGAAACTTGATCAATCATGGGATTGATCTCTGGAAGACTGTCAAGAAGGTAATGCGATATCAATAGAAGACTACATGAAATCTGATCAGTTGCAGCTGATCGGATACACGAATTCAGATTATGCTGTATGTATCGACAATAGGAAGTCCACTTCATGTTATATTTTTCTTATTGTAGGAAGATGGTGGATTTAGTCGAGAGGCCATTACAACTACACTGTGATAATAAGAGCTATAGAGCTCTACTACAATAGTGATAAGAGTTCAGTAAAGTCGAAGCATATCGACATCAAGTTTCTTGTCATTAATGATAAAGTTCGGAATCATATTTTGTCTGTTGATAGTGATGACACTATTCTTAACATTACAGATCCACTCATTAAAGGACTTTCACCTAAAGTATTCTTAGAGCATATTGCTCATATGGGATGACTAGTCATTATGATATCCTGATTTTGTGGGAGTGGATAATTTATGTAACAGACATTATTTCTAAGTGCACTTTATGGATATTTGTTGATTCTGATAAATAAATTTATAACTGCTTTTCTTAAAGTTTACTTTTGCGCATTTGAGTTTGTTGAATTAGCAGTTAGACTCGTTGAAGTCATAAAGTGAGACTCGTTGGAGTCATAAGGCTAGACTCGTTGGAGTCATAAAGTGGAAACCAGTTGGAATTGTACCTTATTTGATCATAGGACATTTCCATGCCACACGTCCACATTTGATCTATGTCGTTAGGGGTTCTGAAACTTGTGATGTGGAAGGTCCTACCTCGATTATACAGAAGGTAACGATCGCCATGTTCGGTGGCAGGACTCTTAATGGACCAGATTGTTTTGAAACGTGGTTTGTCGGCGGTTAAAGTTTTTTGACGTCATAAAGTTATGCATAATATCTATTCAGTATGACTTGCTTGCCCAAGTGGGAGATTGTTAGACTTATTAATTTTAAAGTCTAATTTATTTTGGGCCTAATCAAGTCAATTGGATATTTGCACCCGCCCACTTAACCTATGTTGTTTGACCCAATAAAGAATTGATCAAACCTAAATGATTTGGGTATAGACACGTTTTCAATTACACTTAGCCATGAGTGTATTTAAATTAGAATGTGGGACTCATCACACGTGTGGAACTCGTGTTATAAATCAATGGCCTAGATCTATGATGAGTTGAACTAGGGTTCCTTGATGCTATATATATCATGAGTAGGGTTCCCTCTCCACCACTAAGAACAATAACTCTCTCTTGAGGCCTCTCATCACCTCTAAGGATAAAGAAGAGAACTTGGTGGCTGGAGAGAAGAATCCTCTCCCTCAACTCCGCGTCCTCGAGATCGTGCAACCTTCGGCAACCTCTTCGTGATGGAATCAGGTATGTCTAAAACCCTCCTTCCCTTTGATCATGATAAAGAGGCTTACAGTATATGTGTAGATCTTGCATAGAATAAATTTAGATCTAACAAAATATACAACCTCTTTTTATTTAAATTTATTCACCACTTGTATCATCCTCATATGCATATATATTTACACATATATATTATCTGTACTCATAGGCCACAATTTTTTTTAATAAACCATCACCATAATTACTATATTAAGATTTATAACCTTCTAATTATCCGCTTATTAAAATAAACAAGGTTAGAAAAATACGACTATTACAGTTCTATCCTCCTTAAAAAGATTTCGTCCTCGAAACTTGTCGTACCCTGAAATAAGTAGGGGTAGGAGTTCCGCATCTCTTTTTCAGATTCCCAAGTGATCTCCTCGACTTGTTGACTTTTCCATGACACTTAACCAACGGGATGGACTTGTTTCGCAATTTCTTTACCTTACGGTCCAGAATCTATATGGGCTTTTCCACATAGGTAAATCTTCTTAAAGTTGAAATGATTGATAACATATCACTCGATTGGGGTCTGAGATATATTTCTTAAGTTGTGATACATGAAATACATCATGGGTTCTTCTAAGTTTCGGAGGTAAAATGAGTTGATAGGCCACCGATCTGACTATTTCTATGTTTTGAATGGTCCAACAAATCGTGAATCCAATTTACTCTTTCTATTGATGCGGAATATTCTTTTAATTGGGGATACTTTTAGAAAGACCTTATGATTGACTGAAAATTCTAGAGGTCTGCGACGATGGTTGGCATATGCTTTTTGCCTATTTTGGAATGTTCTCATTCTTTTTCTGATTGTCTTAATTTTCTCTGCGTTCTCCTGGATCAGATCTGATCCATAGATCTTCCTGTCACCGACTTCTTCCCAACATATCGAAGATTTACTTCTTCAGCCATAAAGTACTTCAAACGGGGGCATTTCATTGTAGATTGATAACTATTGTTATAGGCAAACCCTATTAGGTAAGTGTTTACCCCAATTTTCTCCAAAATTCATTATACATGCCCGCAACATATCTTTCAATATTTGAATTGTCTTCTCTGACTGTCCATCTGTTTGAGGATGTGTTGTTGTGCTTGGTTGTAATTTAGAACCCATGTCTTCTGACAAATATTTTCAAGGTCTGGACTAAAATCTAGGGTCCCGATCTGATATTATATTTTCAAGCACTCCATGCAGTCTGACTATCTCTTGAATATAGAGTTGGGCTAACTTTCTACATAGTAATCCAGACGTATGGGTATAAAATGGGCGGTTTTTTGTAAGTCTATCCACTACTACCCATATTACATCGAAACCTTGTAGTGTTCACAGTAAACCTGTTACAAAATCCATTGTGATATACTCCCACTTCCATTCAGGAATCGGTAGTGGCCCCAATAATCCTGGGGGTTTCATATGTTCCGCCTTTACCTGCTGGCAAACTTGACATTTTTGTACAAATTCTGTTGTGTCTCTTCATCTCGTCCAACCAAAAAATTTTGTCGCAGTTCTTGAAAACTTTTCTCTTGTTTATTGCCCCGAATAAACTTCATACTCTTTTTTGGTCAACTAGGTTAGTGGTACCGAGAGGTTAGAAAATCTTTCCATGAATCTTCGATAATAATTAGCTAAAC
Source organism: Agave tequilana (assembly GCA_038442645.1). Classification (NCBI taxonomy): domain Eukaryota; kingdom Viridiplantae; phylum Streptophyta; class Magnoliopsida; order Asparagales; family Asparagaceae; genus Agave; species Agave tequilana. Next base: position 115,381 of record JAVJIF010004577.1, read on the forward strand.
TTAAGAAACTTTTAATTTCTGTATCGCTTGTCGGTCGGGGTCAGTTTTTAATTGCTTCAATTTTTATCGGGTCAACAGCTATTCCTTCTTTAGAGATGATATGGCCGAGAAACCCAACTCTTTCTAACCCAAAATTCACATTTACTGAATTTAGCATATTAATTGTTTCTCCCTTACTGTTTGGGGTACTATTTGAAGATTCTCATGTTCTTCTTGACCTTTTGAGTAGATTAAAATATTATCAATAAACACTACTACAAATTGGTCCAAATATGATTAGAATACTCTATTCATCAGATCTATGAATGCTTTTGGTGCGTTGGTAAGTCCAAAAGACATAACCAAAAATTTAAAGTGTCCATATCTTATTCTAAAAGTTGTCTTACCTACATCTTCAGTCTTAACTTTTAGTTGATGGTATCCAGATCTCAAATCAATCTTAGAAAATACACGGATCCTTGAAGTTGATCAAATAAATCAATTTAGGGAAGTGGATATCGATTCTTGACGGTAACCCTATTTAGTTCTTTGTAATTGATACACAGTCTCGTACTCCCATCTTTCTTCTTCACAAATAATAGAGGTGCCTTCCATGGTGACACGCTGGGTCTAATGAATCATTTATTCCAATAACTTTTGTAGTTGTATTTAAGTTGCTTCATTTCCGCTGGGGTCATCCTGTATGGGGCCTTAGATATAGGAGTGATCCCCGGTAATATATCTATAACAAACTTCACTCACGATCTGGGGGTAATCCTAATAAGTCTTCAGGAAACACTTCTGGACATTCTTTTTTTTTTTAACTACTTGTATGTCTTCTATTTTTGCTTCAACTCTATCTCTTTTTAATACCGTAACTAAAAATCCCTGACATCCTTGCATCAATAGCCTCGTTGCTTATTGCAAATATGATTGGTATTCTATGTTCATCCTGGATTCCTTCGATAGTAAACTTTGGAATTTCATCAAGTCTGAAGATCACTTTCTTCTGATAACAATCCACGGATGCTCGTTACGCAAATAACCAATCCATCCCCAGTATAATATCAAAACCTATCTCCCGAGCTTTATCAAGTCCATAAGTGTTTTTTTTCCCTATAACAATCTCACACCCCTTGTACTTAATACTAGTTATCACCTCAACCCCAACTGGTGTAGAAATAACAAGTCGAAAGTTTAAATGTTTAGGAGTTTGATATAGTTTACTAGCAAATGCATTGGAAAAAAAAAAAATGAGTTGCTCCTGAATCAAATAGTGTTCGTGCAGTGTGCCCAGATAAAGTGATCATACCTTCCACCACTGCATTAGATGTTCGAGCTTCATGCTGTGATATTGCAAATACCCGACCTTGTGCCCTAGGTTGTTGAACCGTTGCTTGTGTTGCTGCTGGATGAGGCATATTAGTTGCAACGTGAGGACCCAATATTGATCCGCTAGAGGGAACCATTCCCGACATTGATCTCCCATTCCCTTATTAGAACTTTGATGTTTCTGCAAGGTTGGACAATTTTTCTTCATGTGTCCCACTCCCCCGCAAACATAGCAACTCCTTTCCTGAATACAACTTTCAAAGTGTCTCTTGTTACATTTCTAACACCAAAGAACCCCCCACAGATCTGAGGTGAGAATCAGGCTTGCTCGATGTATTGAGAAAGAACTCTTTAGCTCTGAGCCCTCGTCCCTGGCTCAAGTTCGGACTCCTTTAAATTGGGACCATATTGTATCTTCTGCTCCCTCTGTTTTCAAAATTGTATGTTCTTCAACCAGATGGTCCTTGATATCAGGGACGCTTAAAATTAGGATTTTTTTTTGTCTTCTCCGCTTCACTTCTGATCAAATTTTCAGCATATCGGGACAATTGGGTGAATTTTGTATTATATTGATTTACTATCATGTGCCCTTGCTTCAGTTCTAGGAATTCTGAAGCTAGTCTGTCCTTAGTTGATTTCGAAATGTACTTCTAATTGAACTTCTGAGTAAAATACTCTGAAGTGATCTTTCCTTCAAGGCCTTGGCATTATTCTTTAGTATCTTCCACCAATGCTCTGCTTCTCCTTAAAACTTAAAAATGGCAAATGACACCCGCTGGTCCTCCGTACAGTTCATCACTTTCAGAATCTTCTCTATTTGTAACAACTATTTCTCAGCTTGAAGGAGATCAACTACTCCTTCGAATACAGTAGGATTCAATTTCTGAAACTGTTCTAATGCTTGGGCGGGTTATTATCTTGACTTATTACTTGTGTACTTCAATCCGGTATCACTCTTGAAGCTTTTGATCTTCCATTATTTTCTTCAGATCTCATTTGGTTGCTTTGGATATTAAAACTACTCATCGTGCTAATTTGTTGCATTTCTTCATTTGAGCATCATTCACTGGTGGCTGGATGAGATCTATTTTCTTTCTCTAATAACAATAACATATTCATTACAATACGATAAGAAATTATGCATATTGCACATGTATGATAAAGAGGGCATGAACATAAGATTTTCAGTTAGCCAAAGTCGTCATTGTTCATTTTGTTTAAAAAGATTTCAGGACTAAATGTATCATTTATACATTTTCGTTATGCACATAAAATATCAAATTATCCTTCACCAAAAATTTTCCTAAAATTTCTATCTTGCCATACACAAAATAGCAAAATATTCCTCTCCTAAAATCTCTAGAATGTTTGTCCCATTTGTTCACAAAAGTACTTCCGGTTTAACTTAAGAAGTGGCACTATTGCCACCAGAATTATTTTTTTTTATCAGGGCTCTCTCTTACTGGCATCATCCTCTATCATGTCTTCTGAGTCACCACAATGTCAACCGTCAAGATCTTCACTACATTGATCTCAGTTTTCCGCACAGTTAGGATACCACCAAATCCCTCCAAAGAATATTTTTTTCAATGTATTCTTCACCTTGATTAGATGCATCGTGTGATATTTCAATTATCGGTGAACTTTATGGCACTCCCTGCATCACTTATTAAGCTTGGATCCTCTTCACCTTCCTGCATGTTCATTGATTCTTCATTACCCTCGGTTCCTGCGAAATTACCTCCGGGTTTGTTTCTCTGGACTCGAAATCCCAATCTGCCGTAGAAACTATCCTACTCAGACTCTCCTATTTAGCACTGCTCGATGATACTCTAGATTTGTATGAATCTCCCATCTGAATAACAAGATATACAGAGCCATATATTAGGATAACCCCAAATCAAATAATTAATAATGAATAGTATGAAAATTTCTCCAAGAAAAAGTATCCAATCTATCATACTCTCGATATAATTCATTAGTCTAACTAAAAGCTTATTGGTGCCATTACGTTTCGAATTAAGTCTGATTTATCTGATATTTTCGTCACTCTCACCTCCCAATGTCCCATAACACTGGGGATTCATATTAGGGGCCCGCATCCCAGCTGAATTCATTCGAAACCAGATATGCGGGTATCTGAATTCGAACGCAAAAGAGTGATTAAATATCTGATATCTCAGAACTAAATTAAATCCGTAAGGGCCAACTGCCCTACTTAATATTAATACCAACATTCATACAATTTGCAAACAACCCTATTTTCTACATCTATGGCTATCTTTATATCTAATCTCGCTCTGATACCAACTGTAACGGTCTTAGATTTTATTACACTAATCCTCCACTTATCGTCAAATAAAGGGAATAATAATCTTTTCTTATCACATAATTGTTCGAAATTTCGGCAGCATTTCCCTTGTAATTTGTCGCTTTCCAATACATATATCATCAACAACCTACACGACTTAACATCAATCTCATTAGCATATATATATATATATATATATATATATATATAGCTGAACAATCACCCAAGCAGTTGATAAAAGTGTTTCAGCTTGACATCGCGTACTTAATTAAAAAGAGAACATATATCATACCTTTGAGCCGTCCATATCAATACTTACATTTATAAGAACTACTGAAACCACCTAACACTAAAGTTAACATACATGCTGATATGCTAAGATCCATAAGCTTGCATACAACATGTTTAAGGATACACATATATACATGAGTTTTGATATTATTATAATTATACTATCTTTATTACATAACAAAGGTAGGCACAAAATAGTAAAAGGCTCGGGACTCCAGCAACATGAACAAATAAGTACTAGGTTGCGCCCTTATTCTTGTTCTGACCTGAAAATAAGATTAATTAATAGAGTGAGCTCGACAGCTCAGTGAGTGAGTGACATATACATAAAAATTTATTTTCTAAACTGAAATAATGAACATATGAAGATGCAAAGTGATATGAACTACAGGTATAATCATGAAGTTTGTGACGATGATGCTAAGATTGTTCTTATATTGTTTCCATGTCGTGATATGGTTATTTTATAAATATCCAAAATAAAAAAAATCGGCCTACACACAATGTCATATATCTATCCATATCAAACATTAGCACACCCAGACAACATCATCATACATATAAATATAGTAGCACCGTCTTCCCACTCCGCCCGTACAATACGGGTCCCTTCCTCCAATAGTATATAATGAGTGATATACCCTCTCTTCCCCCATCCGCCCGCGTGATACGGGTCCCTTCCTCTAATAATATATAATGAGTGATATACCCCGTCTTCCCCCATCCGCCCGTACGATAGGGTCCCTTCCTCCAACAATAGCATGGTATGTATATATATATAATCATGCATACATTTACTAACGCATCTAATTTCATATGAACCATATATCACCGACATCTTTCATATTAGGATTACAGTATTCTCGATTGGGATATATCGGTTAGGTAGTGATTTTATAATCATGTGATATTCACACAATTTGTTTGATCAATCCATATCGCAGACATGTACATGAATCAATACATCAAATGTAAATAACCTCCATCGCAAGATATAACATGAATTTATACAAGTTATTACATGCCCAAACACGTTCTTCACAATTTAAGTGAATTCTATTTAGCATGTTATATGAAATGTCTTTGCATACCTTTAATTTAGCATCACAGGTTTTCGATTTAATTATTTACCACTAAACTAATATACTTATTTTGCCGAATACGATAGATTGATATAGAAACTCCACTCACCTTCACCTTAACTGCTTCGCAAAAGTCTACTCTGAGTATCGGCACCACCCTTTTCTTCCTAAATTCTAACATATACAAAAATACATATATATTGTTACGATGATTAAATTACACACAATATTGTTTATTTAAGTGTAAAATTTTCCCTGTCCAATCATCACTGTCAGTCGTTCTCCCCATGCGCCACGTCGGCTGGCCTCCCCCCACTATCGTGTCCCCTCTGCGGCAGCAGAGTGAAGAGGGAGAGGAAGAGACTGAGATTTAGTGAGGAGAACAGAGAAATTGTGAGAAAGAGAGAGATCAAGATGAGAGATCCTACCCTGCCCCTCCTCCGTGCGCACGCGCCTACTCAGGTCGTCGCTGTTGATCGAAGTAGCCCCGGCCTACCCCCTCCTGCGCCGCCTCCCTGGCCGGAGTAGCCCCGGCCTGCCCCCTCCTGCGCCGCCTCCCTGGCCGGTGTAACCTCGGCCTTCTGCTGTCGAGCCAGAGAAAGGGGGAGATAGAGATGAGTTAGATTTTGAGGGGAATTAAGGGGTTGAGTGAGATTGGGAGAGCTTAGAGAGAGAGATGAGTGAGATTGAAAGATTGAGGGGGAGAGGCTGATTTCGTTCTGTTGGGTGAGAATGTGGGTGAGATTAGAAGGACGGATTAGGTTTTTATCTCATTTTATTTTATTATTTTTTATTTAAAAAAAAGCAAAATTTCAAAATTACCTCTCCTTGCCACCTCGCCCATCACTAACTTCAATTCCATCTCCACCCTTCCTTCAACTTCCCAATTCCAAGACTAAATCCTCACGCTTCACCCTAAATGAAGTCATTCTCCACTTCATCCATTTAACCATTATTTGTTATGTGCATTTTCACTAAATTATGAATACTAATATGTGGGTATATATATATCCATAAGTCTCCAAGTATTCCTACCCAATGTACTTAATATCTATAATTAAATATACAACCTCTTTTTATTTAAATTTATTCACCACTTGTATCATCCTCATATATACATATATATTTACACATATATTCTCTGTACTCATGGGCCACAATTATTTTTTTTAATAAACCATCACCATAATTATTATATTAAGATTATCACCTTCTAATTATTCGCTAATTAAAAATAAACAA
>JAVJIF010004578.1:0-97735 GCA_038442645.1 Agave tequilana
CATTAGACGCAAGGGACTGAAGCCGCGTCTCAGCATCAAGGCGCGTGGCCCGAAGCCCGCGTCTCAACTTCAAGGCGCGTTTGGTTCAAAGCCCGCGTCTCTACATCAAGGCGCGTCGGCCGAAGCCCGCGTCTCAACTTCAAGGCGCGTTCGGTTCAAAACCCGCGTCTCAGCATCAAGGCGCGTCGGCCTGAAGCCCGCGTCTCAGCATCAAGGCGCGTCGGCCCGAAGCCCGCGTCTCAACTTCAAGGCGCGTTTGGTTCAAAGCCCGCGTCTCTACATCAAGGCGCGTCGGCCCGAAGCCCGCGTCTCAACTTCAAGGCGCGTTCGGTTCAAAACTCGCGTCTCAGCATCAAGGCGCGTCGGCCTGAAGCCCGCGTCTCAGCATCAAGGCGCGTCGGTTCAAAGCCCGCGTCTCAGTTGCAACCGCCCCAGATCGTGGAGGTCAGTTACCGCGCGTATAGCGGGTAACGGCCCCTCATTCAGGCGCATTTTTAGGGGGCACGATCACCCCTTAAGACCCCTATAAATAGCCCTGTTGGCTATGAAGGAAGGGTCGATTGATTGAATCAAAGGGAGAGGGGTCGGGCATTCTTGAATCCAGAATCAGAGAAGGGTCGGGCGAGCAAATTAAATCCAAAGGTCGGAGATTTTGAGAGAAGCACGACGCCAACAAGAGAGAAGACTCTTCAGCAGGCTTACTGAGTACTAACCGCTCTTCGCTTACCTCCTCTTTGAGAGTTTGGTAGACGGAGCTGAGTTACTCCCCTACCGGCCGAAGAGAAGACCCCGACGGTCCAGGACGGTCATCTGGTCAACGGAGAACAAGATTCACTCTCCATCGCCACACGAAGAACCCAGCCTTAAACAAAGGGAAGATTCAAGCATCCTCCCTCCCTTGTAGTCGGAATATTGTTTTGTTGTAATCTTTCAACTGATTCAAGGAAATTTTACGGCAAATCTCTTTCCGTACCGAACAAGAGATGGCGACTCCGCTGGGGACTACATTCGTGACCGACGAACGCACTGTGGTGCAGGATGACGTTCTCCGTAAGGGGAAAATGGTCGAATCACTCGTCGTCGAGTTCGACCAGGCGAAGTATGAAGAGTTCCTCTCTTCTGGCTCCAAGAGCCCAAAGACCCGCGTCTGCCGCAGGGTCTCGAGTGGACAGCCCCCTGAAGCCCAATCTGAGGCTCTGTCGGGTGCTCCTGCTGCCCACTGTGCCAAGTTGGTTCACGCGCCAACGCCTCCCAGAAGGCCCGCGTAACCTCAGACACATCTGCTGCGATCAACCGCGACGCACAGAACCCACGCGCCAACGCCTCCCAGAAGGCCCGCGTGGTCCCCGGCACAAACTACTGCTGCGACCAACCGCGTCGCGCAGAGAAACCCCGCGTCAACGTCTCTCAAGAGACCCGCGTGGTGAACATCCCTGGTTCTTCAAACCAGGAAATTGTTGGCTTCTCTCCTCCTCCACGACGCAATCGGAATGCCGAGCGTCGACTGAGAAGACGCGCGCGTCAACACTCGGTCGGAACCGATGGTTTTCTGACTGGGGTTGGACGCGGCGTTCAATCTGATGCCTTGCCCGCACCCCGACCAGTGCGAGAGATCCGCGTTTGGCGACCCAAACGCGAGACTCCTCAAGTTGTGTCTGCCGAAGACCAACTTGCCAAACGCCAAAGCGAAGCTTCTGCGTCTCATCAAACGCAGGACGCATGCGCCCCCAGGCGTAGGGCCCAGCAGCCCACTATCTCCCAAGTTTCTCTGCTCCAACGCAGCAGACAACAGTGCGAGGACCGCGTCTCGTCTCAACAGAGACGCCAGACGCGCGTAACGCCTCAAGTCTCTCTGCTCCAACGCAGCAGACAACAACGCGAGAACCGCGTCTCGTCTCAACAGAGACGCCAGACGCGCGGAACGCAACAGCGTGACCACCGCGTTTCTGAGACCTGCGTTCAGACAGCGCAACACACGACTGCCCCCCGTCTTCGACGTTGTGAGGCCAGTCTATTTAATCCCTCTCCCACGGATTTGAGGGATTATTTGACAAGGAAAAGAAGTGCCAATCAGGCCACTTCTTCTTGCTGCTGTCGACAACTCATCCAGATGCTCTCTGGATGCCATTGCGAATCAGGCGTGCACCAGCCGTCTTTGATTAGACAGCTGACCCTGATTCCTCCGTCAGCCAAAAGAAGACGCTCCCACCGAAGGAGAACCTTCCCTGATGTCGAATACCCGGAGCTTACTGCATATATGACAAGCAGAAGCAGGGGAAAACAACCAATGGTCAATTCAGAGGGGTCAAACTCTGAGACAGAAGGGGTGTATCGACATACCCGTACCAGGACAGGGACCATCCCCCCAATTGACTATAATGCCTTATCCCGCGGCATTAGGATGGACGACTCTCACTCCGTAGTGATAGAGTCGCAAGATTCGAACTCTTCCGGTGAAGGGGAGTTTTTGCCTACATGGCAGATGCTCCTGAGGATAAAGAAGACGCTCCTGAGGAGACAACTAAGCATCTAGTGCAGATGCAGAAGCACCAAATGCAAATACTCTCCTCTCAGCAGAGAACCATTGACGGTCTCAAGCACATGCTTGAGAAATTGCTCGAAGAGAGAGAGAGATCTCCTCCTAGAAGGCCAAGAGCAAGAAGGGGAAGGAGAGAAAGTCCACCCTCCGATCCTTCCGAAAGGACACGACGATCTACTCCAGATGTGTCCCAGCCTTCAGCGCATGCAGGAAGCAACCCGGACTCGGAGAAGGCTCAAGATCAAAGAATGAGCCTACTGGAGCAACGACTCAACGCCCTTGCCAGTCGTAAAGATCTCCAAGAAGCTGGAGTGGTCCGGCCCTATCCGGCCGAGTGGGACTTAGTCCCGTACCCTCCTAAGTTCAAGGCTCCAACTCTCCAAGCATTTGACGGGAAGGGATCACCCAACCAGCATATCTACTACTTCAAATCCCAAACTGGGAATGTGGTAGATAACGACGCTATATTGGCGCGACTGTTCATTGGCACCCTAAAAGGGTTGGCCTTTGAATGGTTTATGAAGCTCCCGGAAGGTTCCATCAAGAACTGGGGCGACTTGGAGAAGCTGTTTCTAACACGCTTTTTGAAGATGATTCGGAGGTCACAATGCCTACCCTTTTAGCTACTAAACAGCGAAAGGGAGAGTCCGTTAAGTCTTTCGTAGAAAGATTTCGGAACACGGCACTCCGATGTCCAAGCGGCATGACCCAGGCCACCCTGGTGGAAACATGTCGCCACAATCTCCAAACCTCACTCCTTGCTCAGATAGGAGTTGCTGAAAGCCGCACCTGGAAACAATTAGTCCAGCAAGGTAAACAGGCTGAGGAGATTGTTGCCCGCGTCAGAGCGGAAGAAGGCAAGCCCAGGCCAGAGAGGTCGACAAGGCGTGCACCAGACACATCCCTCCAAACCAAACGGAAGGATAATTTGGCGACGGAGACCAAATCTCCCACCAAACCTCAAACAGGCAGGGCAAGTGGCTCTTCAAGCCAGCCACGCCCCAACAAGCAGTATTCCTTCAAGGAGGAACACGTCGATTCGCTCTTCAAACTACTCAACAAGAGCAATCGACTGAAGCTCCCTGAAATCAGGCGCCCGGAAGAAGTCGGCAAGACCGACAATCCCAACTACTGCCTGTACCATAGGATGCTCGGGCACCCTACCAGGAGCTGCTACATCTTCAAGGACGTCCTTCAAGCCCTGATTGACGCGGAGGTATTAAAACTCCGACCAGAGCAGAAGAAGATGACGGCCAACATGACGTCGATGCTCCACTTTGGGACACGACCCCCGATGCCCGTGGGAGTGATATCTGTCCGAAAGGAGAATTGAGAGTGGTCAATACAGACCCTCATCAGCAGCAGGAGAAAGGCTTGGTACCCGTCCCTACACCTCAAGGGGAAATCATGTGGGTCCACCCTGACCTCGTCGACGAGCAACAATGGACGACTGTGACCAACAGGAAGTCCAAAGGCAAGGGGAAGGCATCATCTTGCCACGTGATCTGCGCTTCTTCCCGGGAAGCAGACGCTGATGTTCCTTCGCTGACCGACTCAGAAGAGGAAACAATAGTCCTGGCGGCAGAGCCCAACCAACCGACAGCAGGCACCCGTTCAGGGCAGGCGTACTTGAAGCAGTACGGCGAAAAGGCGGTGGTCCCTCCTCAACCAGCTGTAGAGCCAGCTCAGCCCTCCACAAAACCACCCGTGGAGAAACAGAAAGAAACTCGGTTTTCTCGGGTTCTTTCAAGAAGTGCAGCGGAAGGATCTTCGACACCTTCGACACCTTACCGCTTCGATGTGCTGGCTCAGTTAGCCAACATCCCAGCACGCATTACCTTGTATGAGCCTGAAGCTATCAAAGTCAACCAGAGAAGCTCTACAAGAAGCCCTGACAAACGCTGAGGCCTTTCTGACCCACGTACCGAGGGAGGAAGATGTAGAGGATTGCCTCCACACCTCCCCAAATGCTCCCTGCATCTCTTTCACAAAAGATGACATGCAGGTTAAAGGGAAGCATGACCGACCCCTATACTTCACGGGGTATATCGGGTCATCGAGGTGAATCGCATTCAGGTAGACCCTGGGTCCGCACTAAGCATCATACCTCGCCGGGTCATGCAATTTCTGGGCATTCCTACCCATCGTCTGAGCCCTACCCAGACGACTATTTATGGGTTTAATGCCAACAGCTCCCGCCCGATGGGGAAGATCAAGCTCAAATGCCGGATCGGGAGCCTCAAATCAGAAGTAACGTGTTACGTCATTGACGCTGACACGTCTTACAACCTGTTGCTGGGACGACCATGGATTCACCAAAATTCCATCGTCCCCTCCACTCTCCATCAAGTCATGAAATACATTGACGAGAGCGGACAGGTCCGAACGTTGATTGCCGAAAGGCATCCGTTCAAAGGGGTCGAGAATTATTTCACGGATTCCCTCTTATATGAGGAGAATAATGAAACCCCGCAACCAGAGGAGCCAGACTCTGGTAACGAGGCTGACATCGAGCCCGAAAAAGAAGAGTGCATGTGGGAGCTAGAACCACTTGTAAAGAGCACTAATAAGCTCGATGTTGATACCACCGACGATGTAGGCGGTTGGTATATTAATGAAGATTTAGATTTCGCGTACTTTCCTGTGTGTGAGTCTGATTCAATACCGTCGGATACCAGTACCGGCGTAGACGAGGATGTATGGTCGGCAATGGGTGCTTTGACATCATTGCATGTACCAATAAAATCATCCTTCGGGACGTACCAGGATGATGGTGATGCACAAGAATCTGTATTCATGGTTCCAGTCAGACGAAAAGGCCAAAGACCAATACTTTTTGGGCGAGGCTCGTCTCAACCAACACCCCATGATGAATCAGAAGGCGAAGAAGAGCCCCCGCAGTTCAATCACTATGAACCAAAAGCGCTCAAGATGATGAAGCGTATGGGGTATGATCTAGCCAGCGGACCCGGGTTGAACTTCGGCAAAGGAAGGAGATCGTTGCTCCGATCTTTTGTGCCAAAAGGGAAAGCACCTGATTATTATCATCAGACCCGCAGGGGGTTGGGCTATATATCAACTCCGATCCCGTCAGCCCCTGATTCCGAGGAACCATCAGGCCATGATCACTCTTCAGACACGTCATCGTGGGAATCAGATGTCAGTATTGGCAACATCTTCAAAGGGCTTTCAGTAAACATGGCTTCAACAAACCATCTGGAAGACGAAGACGAAGAAATGATCCAGTCAGATACAGACCCCTGGATCAAACACCTGAATGCTCTCTGGGATATCCGCTTCGAACAGCGTGAGCCACCCACAGAAGACAAGGTTGTTCAGATCAACCTAGGAGATGATGCTAATCCTAAGCCCATCTTCATAAGTGACGGCCTGTCACCATCAGAGAAGAAGGATCTAATATCTCTTATACAAGAGTATATAGACGTCTTCGCCTGGAATTATGAGGACATGCCTGGACTCGATCCTCAAGTGGCTATGCACCGCCTCAACATCAGTCCGGATGTAAAGCCCGTCAAGCAACAGCAGCGACGGTTTCGTCCAGAAGTAATGGAAGCCATTCAATCAGAAGTCAAAAAGCTCATTGACTCTGGCTTCATCAGGGAGGAACAACATCCCGACTGGGTAGCTAACATTGTCCCCGTTGCTAAGAAGAACGGGAAGATCCGGATCTGCATCGACTTCCGCGATCTAAACGGGGCCTGCCCCAAAGACGAGTTCCCGTTGCCAATCACAGATGTCATGATTGACAATACATGCGGGTTCGAGCGAATGTCCTTTATGGACGGATTCTCAGGTTACAATCAAATCAAGATGTACCCTGACGACGAAAAGCATACCTCCTTCAGGACACCTCTAGGAGTATACTGCTACACCGTCATGCCCTTCGGACTAAAGAATGCAGGGGCAACATACCAAAGGGCTATGAATGCCATTTTCCACCAGCAGATACGCAAAACGGTGGAGTGCTATGTCGATGACATCGCGGTGAAAAGCCGCACTAAAGGCGATCACATAGCGGACCTAAAAGCGGTCTTTGACATCATGCGGGCTCATCAATTGAAGATGAATCCCACCAAATCATTCCTGGGGGTAGCCAGCGGAAAATTCCTAGGGTTTGTTGTAACCTCTACCAGAATTCATTTGGATCCGGAGAAGGTTCGCGCCATTCAGGAAATGCAACCTCCAAGAAGCCTCAGGGAGCTCAGAGGATTGCAGGGACGACTGGCATACATCCGCAGATTTATTTCAAATCTCTCCGGAAGATGCCAACCCTTCGCTAAGCTGATGAAGAAGGGAGTCTCATTCATATGGGACGACGCTTGCCAGCAAGCATTCGAGGAGATCAAACGATACCTCACCCAACCACCAGTACTTGCAGCCCCGGTATCCGGAAAACCCTTCCTGGTGTACGTCCGATCGATGGATCATTCTTTGGGAGCTCTACTAGCTCAGAATGATGACCAAGGACGAGAACAAGCAATCTACTACCTCAGTAGAACGATGATCGGGGCCGAACATCGATACAACCCGATCGAGAAGGAGTGTTTGGCCTTGGTGTTCGCTATTCAGAAAATGCGACATTATCTGGTAGGCCAAACTATAAATGTCATATCAAAAGTCAACCCCCTGAGGTTGCTTATGACAAAGCCTTCATCATTGAATGGCCGGCTGGCGAAATGGGCTATATTGCTCTCTCAATATGAGATGCACTTCCTGCCACAAAAGGCCATTAAAGGACAAGCGGTGGCGGACTTCTTAGCCGAACACCCAGATCCGAGGGCAGCCAAACTTTATGAGGATCTCCCAGATGAGGTCGCTGAAGTATGCCTGACTCAGGCAACATTCGAAGGACAAGTATGGCAACTTTTCTTCGATGGTGCATCAAGGGCAAGCCCAAAGGGACACACAGTAGCGGGGGTAGGAGTAGTACTCGTCTCCCCACAAAACTACGTGATCCCCCGGGCTATCTCGTTAAACCGAACCCTGTTCCAACAATGTGGCGGAATACAACGCTCTCCTGATTGGGATGCAATTCGCCGATGAGATTGGCGTTAAAAATCTCGAAGCGTACGGTGACTCCAAACTCATCGTCAGCCAAGTTCGCGGAGAGATGAGGTCAGACATGAAGATCTAGTACCCTACTACGACGCGACAATCCACATGGCGGAGAAGTTTTCAAACTTCTACATCGACCATGTGCCGCGAAGCCAAAATGCGCATGCAGATGCCCTCGCATCTCTCGCAGCTTCCCTAGCTCTCCCAGCAGGAGCAATGGAGAAGGTATTCGTCTATAGCCACGACCTATACTGTCCAAAAATTTCCCCCGGAGACTACCCAGGGTCAACAGGAGATCGTCGCGGTAAAGAAACACTTGAAGTGTCAACCGCTCCAGAGCTTAAAGACTGGCGATTTCCCTATATTGATTATGTCTTATACGGCATCCTGCCTGAAGACACCAAAGAGGCGGCCGCCATTCGGAGGAAAGCCCCCAAATTTTACTATAATGCGATCACGCGAACACTGTACCGTCGATCGCATGACGGGATCCTGCTCCGGTGCCTCTCATCAAAAGAAGCCCGTGAAGTGTTGAAAGAAGCCCACGATGGTATTTGTGGAGCTCATCAACCTGGCCCGAAGCTGGCAAACCGACTCCAAAGATTGGGTTACTATTGGCCCAAGATGATTGTCGACGCCATCTCCCTCGCTAAGAGATGTCACGCCTGTCAAATACATGGCGATTTCATCCATCAAGCACCAGGGTATCTCACTCTACGACCTCTACTTGGCCGTTCGAAATGTGGGGGATGGACGTGGTTGGCCCCATCAGCCCGCCATCGTCGAAAGGACATCGGTTCATTCTAGCAATAACCGATTACTTCTCCAAGTGGGCCGAAGTTGTTCCTCTAAAAGAGGTAAAATCGTCTAACGTGATCAAGTTCGTGAAACATCACGTTATCTATCGCTTCGGTGTGCCTCGGCGGATCGTCCATGACAATGGACCCCAGTTCATCAGCCAGGCTTTCCAGAGATTCTGTGCTAAGTTCAGAATCCAGAGTGTGTCATCAACGGCATACTATCCTCCCGCCAACGGCCTCGCGGAAGCTTTCAATAAGACTATTGGCAAGCTTCTCAAGAAATTCGTCTCGAAAAGTCAACGAGACTGGGACGATAAGTTGGGTGAATGCTTATGGGCATATCGCACGACCGTACGAACCCCAACTAAAGCCACGCCATTTTCCTTGGTGTACGGATGTGAAGCTGTCCTCCCACTGGAAATCCAAATTCCATCTCTACGCGTCGCCCTGACCGCCGAGATGACAACAGAGGAGAAGCATCGACAACGACTCCAAGAACTGGAGGCCTTAGACGACAAGCGTCTGCAGGCCCAGCAGCAGATCGAGCTTTATCAAGCTCGCATCACCAGAGCCTTCAACAAGAAAGTCAAAACGCGAACTTTCAAGAAAGGCGACCTTGTCTTAGCCGTCCGGAGACCCATGGTCATGACGCACAAGACAAAGGGAAAATTCCAACCTAAATGGGAAGGACCATTTGTAGTAGAGTCGGTCTACTCGAATGGATCGTATCGTCTCATAACCTCTAATGGCGATACACTCATGATGCCAATCAATGGCAAATTCCTGAAGAAATACTATCCCTAGATGGTGTTCTTCTGCCGATCAAGTTAATACCACACCTCTGATCAAACATCCAACGCCTTCGACGGCTAAGGATAGAGGAAAATGTTGGCATCTAAGCCCAACATAAGTCCTCGACAACTCATCATGCTGAGGGGAATAGCATGACTAGCCCAACTCAAACGGTAGTTGGTAAAGGCACCTCAAATCCGTTGACAGCTGAGGGTTTGCTAAAAATCCTAAGTGGACCTGATTCCACTCTCTCTCCAAAATCTCTTACCAATTCTCATCCATAGAATGGTAGGACCACAAAATGCAAACATTACTACGTTAAACACTATACCTCTGGTAATGAATACTCCTTGTCGAGTACAAGCCCCGCTTGTTACCTCTACATAGAGCAGCAAACTTCAAAATTGCCAAGTTAACACTATACCTCTGGCATTCAAATTCCACTTGTCAATTCTCATCAATAGAATGACAGGTCCTCAAATTGCTCCTATCAAGAGCCAATTCTTGTCAAGTTAATATCACACCTCTGACAAACTACTGTTAAGTTAACATTACACCTCTAAGCAGTATATCAGGTGCCCGTCAAGTTAATATTACACCTCTGACAGTCACCCTTTCTTCAGACTTCCATATCGAAGCTGAAATGGACGATGCCAAGTTAACACTACACTTCTAGCATCGAGTCATTGCTAAGTTCAACAATACACCTATGGCTATGACCTTTCCTCAACTTCCTTAAGCCGAGACGAACGATGCCAAGTTAACACTACACTTCTAGCATCCGAGTCATTGCTAAGTTCAACAATACACCTATGGCTATGACCTTTCCTCGACTTCTTCAAGCCGAGACGACTAATGCCAAGTTCAACATTACACCTCTAGCATTACCCTCACTGTTAAGTTAAACATCACACCTATGACAGTGACACCCTCAGTTTTCCCTTATAAAACTGAGATGTCGATGAGTTAAGTTAATATCACACCTCTAACTCATGTCCTTGTCAAGTTAACATTACACTTCTGACAAGACTATTTCCAACCCGTTAAGTTAATATCACACCTCTAACGGTAAGGACTTCCCTAGATTCCCCCGCGAGTCTAGTTTCATTTGATATTCTCCCCAACAGAATATCGAATTCATTTTGGAGGCATTGTTGGTTAACATTACACCAATAAACAATGTTTCCATCAACATCCCCAGCTGATCTGAAATCAAGTTAAGCACAAATCCTTGATAAAAGTTCATCTTTCCTGGGGGTACGAACTCCACCTGTCACTTTCTTCCACAAAGTGGCAGGTCCACCAAAAATCACCTCTGTCAAGTTAAGCTTACACCTCTGACAGTGTCATGAAAGTTCTTGAAACAAGATCTTTCCTCATATCTTTTGACTTATTAAGATTATGATTATAATTTTGATAAAGATCAAAAGACTTCCTTGCTCCTACATGTCCAACCAAAGGCAAAGAGTTCGAGACAAAAGAAGTAAAAAGGAGGGTGTCACTTTTATTTATATCCAAAAATATGAAAGTGATACAAAAACACTCTCTTATACAAATAAGATTGAGCGTTACAAAAAAAGAAAAAAGAAGGGAGGAGAAGGCTAAAAATCTCGATCTGGTAGGGAACGGATGCGCTCCCTGAGACGATGCATCTCATGCTGACGTGCCTTCTCAGCCTCCATCATCGCCTGGACCCGCAGCTCCTCTTCAGATAGGCAGGGTTTTTCAGCCAGCTGGGCTCGCAAAGTCTCCAATCTGGAGAGATGAACAGACTGGCTCTCTTCAGCCCGTACCCTTGCAGCCTTCTGCTCCTCTAGCTTCTTCTGGAGGGCGACGAGCTTCTCTTCATTGACAGCTAGCATGGCTTTGGCCTTAGCAATGGCAGCCCGAGCGTTGGTAATAGCAAGCTCTGTGTTCTGCATGATAAGCTCAGTATCCCCTGAGTCTTCAATCAGCCTTTGGCATTCAGCCTGGGAACGCTCAAGGTTGCTGACCTCTTCGGCAATTTGTACTTCCACTTCCTGTCGCTCTTGCCTTTGGGCAGAAAGGAGGCTATCTAGGATGACTTGGGTTTCGTGGAGGGAGTCAGCTTCGTCTAAAGACTTCAGCTCTTTCAGGTCACTCTCCAACTGATCCACCACCCGCATACATGCCTGAGCAAGAGGAAGGCCCCCGACTAGCTCGATGTTCTCGGCCACATTCCCGAGAAATCTCCGGGCAAAGTCAAAAGAACGACGCCCAGAAAGGATAAAGTCGATGCACGATCGCATCGCTTCAAAGAACTGCCGCACCGTACTGCGCGTCAGGAAGTCCATGCTGTCATCACCCGGAACGCTCCCCGACCCCCTTTCTATCTCGGAAGAAGGGGTGTAGGCCGGCTCTTTTTGCGCAGAAGTCATGCTAACCGCCGATACGGCAAGAGCAGAACCAGCCACTGGTGCTTCCGGAGGTGCTATCCCTGCGGGAACTTCCGCGACCAATGATGGAGTGGCAAGCACGATTTCCTCAGAAACTTCATTTGAAACTTGAGCCGTGCAATCTCCTGGGAGTGGACCTGCCTCCACCGAGCCTCCTCGACCTCAGTAGTGGCTTCCTCCTCTGGCAGAGTGGAAGGCTCCCCAGTCTCAGCAACTGCCCCCTCTGAGGGCATCTCAGCAGCGGAGGTCTCAATTCCCTGTGGTCGAGTCAACTCTCCCACCATCTCCTCAATATGCGAGGAGGTTGTAGCCTCGGCATCTCCAGCTGACCCTGCAATATAAAATGAAGAATGTCAAGACATCTTCTTCAACATGTAAAGAAAAATTAGACAGGAGGTGGAAAGGGTACCTTCAACAGGAATAGCCGCCACTGGTGGTGCAGATGATGACTCGCCACATACATTTCCTCCTCTGAGATATGGAAGAACTTGCTTTGATCAGGAGGAGCGGGTTCATCACCATAGTCGACCTCGTCCTCAAACATGCTTGCCCCTGAGAACGAAGAAGACGACAGATCAGTGCGAGGAGAATCCACAATCGGAGCCTTGCCTCCAATCACTCCAGTAGTAGGACTAGGGTCAACGGCTCTAGGACTGGGGATGAAGACGCTCGGAGATCCCAACTGCTGTGCCTCATCTCTCCTTTCATGAGCAGAAGGTGATTTGAGCTGAGCTGCAACTCCCGGAATCTCAACATCTGCATTACCCATTACTTCAATCTCTGGAGATGCGACATCAGCAGCAACAGCGGATTCCTCGATGAACTCCCCTTCCTCCACAGCCTCGCGGTGCTCGTGGTGCGGCCTAGGAGCACGAACTGGAAGAGGAAAATCTTCCTCTTCCGGAGATTCGCCAACTCTGGCAACGACATCTTCAGGAGGAGCCTCAACTCCAGCAGAGATGGCTCCAGATTGAGAGACTTCAGCCGCCGAGTCCCTCTTAACCTTCTTCGGGGCAGGCTCAACAACAGAAGTAGAGCGGTGAGGACGCTTACTCACCAACTGCCTAGACCTCTTCGTCTGCGGCTCCTCCCTCGTCGCTGATGGCTCCGCCCTCGTTACTGACGGCTCATTCTTCGCTCGTGGCTCTGCCCTTGGCGGTCGTGGCTCTGTAGCTCGTGGCTCCCTCCTCGTCCTTCTCCCGACCTCCTTACGGGCTTTCCGGTACTGCTCTACGAGTCTCGTTGGTTTACCAGACTCTGTCCTTGCCTCGAGGCTTGCATTGATGCTCTCGATACATGAAGATGCCGGAAGAAAGTCTGGTGTCTGGACGGCTTGGGAGTACCAAGTACAATAGCTTAGACTCATCTGGCACTTGGGCGCTTCGAGAGGTAGACGGAAGGTTGTTCCTGTCCCTCCAGCCACACTATAGTACCAGGCCCGAGCACCCTCGAACAAGTTCCCTTCGAAGGCGAGATAAGCATTTGGATTCCCGATATAGAGCTGGTCATAGCCGAACTGTCGAGCGAAGCGATTCGGCATGTATGGCTCAATGGTGCATGACGTCCCTTGTCGAAAAAGCATATACCCGGGCCGAATATTGAGCAACCACCAGAAGGCTCCCTGGGATAACCTCGTGAAATCATCAGGGCCTGCGGAATCGACAAGTAGATCGCCGTAGGATGCACCAGGGATCTGGAGGAGGCAACGATTGAGCTGATAGTTTGCCAGGGCTGAAAGACGCTTCCGGATGTAATATATATAAGGATCTTCCCACCTTGAACCCTCCAATCGCTGTATGAAGGGGACGGAGTCCTCCTTCCAACGCACCGCCGTCATCAAAGAGGGGCAGTGCATCACATACCAGGCCATAAGGTATGTGTAAGGCAGCTCGACCCGAGGATTGGGATGCTTCACCACTGGATTCCCCTCTGCGTCCGTGAGCGGCTTTCCCTCGGAATCCACAGTTTTTGGCGGCTCACAAAAGCTTTTAGCCAGCGCCCGCAGCCCGCTCTGAATACCAGCCACCACGGTCGGGAGAAGAGCTATAGGGTTGCCATGGGCCAGAAGCACCGCCGGGTACACCACGTCGGCAACTATAACTTCATGTGGCAGCGTGGGCACCACACAACGCTTTAGCCACAGCATCAGAAAACCCGCCAGCAGCGCCCGATCGGAGATAGGAGTCCGGGCTTGGTGGTGGAAGCTTTCAAAAACCAAGTCGGGGTCGAAACCATCTTCGTTCGATTCTGTGGTGTAGAACTTCTCGGGAGCCTGGTCAATCCGGTCTTCGATCTCCCTATCAGAGCTGGGAGCCAATCGGGTGATCAAGTGGTCTTTGGTGTTCACATTGTTGAACAAATAACTGGCCCAAGACAGATACGTGACCCCCTGCGACCGCCATTTGGTGATCTGACCGCAGATATGGAAGTGACAGAGCACTTCCCAGTAGGTCTCGTATATGAGGGGAAACTCCTCCTTCACGTGGCGAAGCTCCACAGCGGTCGGGACATATTCTTCATAGGGCATGTCCCCTGTTACCAGTCCTGAGACCTCGTGCAGCTCGTGTAAGGCAAGGCCCATCTCCCCGACTGGAGTAAAGAACGTCCCCGTCAAGGGATTGTAACGTTCTAGGATCCCAAAGAAGTTTTGAGAACTTTGAGGGATCCCCCACTGTACGGCCCTGACCGCCGAGTACAGTCCTACACGCTTCAGCAAATCCCCGAGCTCGGTAAGGACAAAGCCAACCATCCTGCCCCACCAGTAATTCGCTGGGGAATGGATCCACCCATATGCACGGAACGCAACTGGATAGTCACCCTCCGCTGCCATGAACATGTTGAGGAAGGTGGTGCCAATGTGCGGTATCTCTCCAGACGGGATCTCCCTCTTGCGCGATCCAGGGAAAAGGCCGATAACCGACCCGTCATGGCCGTCATGACGGTGCACTTGGTAGTGGGAGCCCAGATCGCCAAGAGTAACCTCAGGAGCATATCGAGCGAGGTCAAACTCCATCTTCCGCGGGACGGACATATGCTGGTAATAGAACATAGGGTACATCCTATCCATGGCCGGGAGAAAGAACCTTCTGCCCCCTATTTGACGGAGCCATGTGTAAGTCCCTTCGTGCACGCGATGGCCGCCATCGTGGATATGATCCCCGAAGAAGAAGGCGGGCTTCTCCAGCTGAATGCCATCATCCGTGATGAATGCTGCATCGGTCATAAGCACTCGAAGAGTCCTCATATCGACGTTCGAGAGCTTCTTCTCACGAGCCGGCGACTGGTCGGCAGTCACAGGGACAGTCCTTTGCAGCACAAAGGTTAGGTTCCGGTCAGCACCACCTACATGCCCAAAATGGCGTATCTTGGGGAGTGAAGTAGCAGGTTGCGGCGCTGCAAAAAGATAAAAACACTTAAGTCAGATGCTTTACCAAAAGCAAAGAGAAATACTAAGTGTTTATAATCTAAACGCAGAAGAGATACTGGACGCAGGAATTATCAAATCCGCGTCCAGACCTGCAACTCTGCGTCAGGAAGCACAGAACGCGAAGATCAATTCCGCGTTCTACAAACCAATACTTATGAAATTAAGTACTTGGACTCAGACGCCAGATTCATCAAATTGGCGCCTGATGACACAGAACGCGAAGATCAATTCCGCGTTCTACAAACCAATACTTATGAAATTCCAAAGTACTTGGACTCAGACGCCAGATTCATCAAATTGGCGCCTGATGACACAGAACGCGAAGATCAAATCCGCGTTCTGCAAGCCAAGACTTGACTCTGCCCGGACTCAGACGCCAGATTCATCAAATTGGCGCCTGATGACACAGAACGCGAAAATCAAATCTGCGTTCTGTAAGCTGCGTCCAGAGACCTTCACAGTTAGAAATAGTCTAAGTGAAGGACCGAAGTGCAGAGTCCTTGGGCGTCAGATTGTCTAATCCGCGCCCCGGTTATCATCCCAAAGACTGCGTCTGGGGAATCAAACATTCTCTGTGTTAAAGTTCTTAAAGGTGAAGTTCTGCCTAGACGGCATACTACCTTGGAGACCTTGAAGGACGAAGTCCTGCGCAGAGGAAGAGCTGCCCCTCCGGGCCTCGGTGGTGGTCGCCTTTGAGGAAGAAGCGGTCGGCTTAATCTTTGGTGCCATGGCGAATTTGATCCGAGGTTAAACAGAGGAACAGGGAGGAGAATATGTTTTTCTAAAGTTCTTAGCAAGCGCGAGAAGAAGAAGAGTCTCTCCAAACTGCTGCCTTTTATAGGCACAGGGATTCGCAGAGATACGCGGCGCGTGACCCAAGGGACGCTGCAGCGAATCGTCGCTTGACGCATGTAACAAAATCATTTCCGGTGGCAAAGATCATGCGTCGCAACCTCGCCACGAGTTAAAAATTGACACGTGGAGCAGTTCATTTAATGAACCGCGAGATCCGCGCGCCAAAAGGCGAAATTTCGCCGTTTCCCCAGGCCAGCTGGCGGCGTAATCATGACAACATAGAGTCCGCGCCCAGAAAAACGCACCGGACATGCCCCGTCAGCATTTCCAAGAGTGCGTTCGGAAGATCGCGTCTCCTCTAAGGAGTTCGCGTCTGGCCAAACATCGCGTCTATTTTATGGAAGCTGCGTCTTCAAAGCAGCCTCTGCTTTTCAAAAAGGAGCCTGCGTCCAGTCTTATGCGTCTGCAAGACAGTTCAACAGTACACTGGCGCCAACAGACAACCAACTACTCCCAGCCAAAAACGCACCCGTGACAGACTAAAAGCAATTGGGGAGGTCTAGGCTGTGTATCTAGACACTCAATACGATCGACTCTGATGGCTTCTAAGAGTTCAACAGTACACTCACGAAGACCAAATTCGGATAAGGTCAAACCCGAAGCATCAACAGTCCAGTCACAAAGGCGAACGCGGTTTAAGTCCAAAGTATTCCGAAATCCGTCCCATTCAACTGCGGAATATCGGAAACTTTGGAGGGGGTTCTGTAGGCTGTCTAAAAATGACTAACCAGGCAAGCCATCAAAGAAGCAGTCTTAAACATTAGACGCAAGGGACTGAAGCCCGCGTCTCAGCATCAAGGCGCGTTGGCCCGAAGCCCGCGTCTCAACTTCAAGGCGCGTTTGGTTCAAAGCCCGCGTCTCTACATCAAGGCGCGTCGGCCCGAAGCCCGCGTCTCAACTTCAAGGCGCGTTCGGTTCAAAACCCGCGTCTCAGCATCAAGGCGCGTCGGCCTGAAGCCCGCGTCTCAGCATCAAGGCGCGTCGGCCCGAAGCCCGCGTCTCAACTTCAAGGCGCGTTTGGTTCAAAGCCCGCGTCTCTACATCAAGGCGCGTCGGCCCGAAGCCCGCGTCTCAACTTCAAGGCGCGTTCGGTTCAAAACCCGCGTCTCAGCATCAAGGCGCGTCGGCCTGAAGCCCGCGTCTCAGCATCAAGGCGCGTCGGTTCAAAGCCCGCGTCTCAGTTGCAACCGCCCCAGATCGTGGAGGTCAGTTACCGCGCGTATAGCGGGTAACGGCCCCTCATTCAGGCGCATTTTTAGGGGGCACGATCACCCCTTAAGACCCCTATAAATAGCCCTGTTGGCTATGAAGGAAGGGTCGATTGATTGAATCAAAAGGGAGAGGGGTCGGGCATTCTTGAATCCAGAATCAGAGAAGGGTCGGGCGAGCAAATTAAATCCAAAGGTCGGAGATTTTGAGAGAAGCACGACGCCAACAAGAGAGAAGACTCTTCAGCAGGCTTACTGAGTACTAACCGCTCTTCGCTTACCTCCTCTTTGAGAGTTTGGTAGACGGAGCTGAGTTACTCCCCTACCGGCCGAAGAGAAGACCCCCGACGGTCCAGGACGGTCATCTGGTCAACGGAGAACAAGATTCACTCTCCATCGCCACACGAAGAACCCAGCCTTAAACAAAGGGAAGATTCAAGCATCCTCCCTCCCTTGTAGTCGGAATATTGTTTTGTTGTAATCTTTCAACTGATTCAAGGAAATTTTACGGCAAATCTCTTTCCGTACCGAACACCATCAAGGGCTTGAAATCTTCTCAACGTGAGTTGTAAGTAATTCTCATTGTACTTCCCAAAGTTAATAAAGTTTCTCCCCCTTCTCCTGTGGACGTACATACGATCTGTTTGATAGGTGGAACCACGTTATATTTTGTGTTGGCTTTCTTGCTTTGGAATATCTTCTTCTTCCTTTCTTCATGTTGGCTTAATAGATCCTGTGGTTGCTTCTGCTGCACCGACAACAATTGGTATCAGAGCATACAGTGTTTCCCAACAATTGGTATCAGAGTATACAGATTGTTTCTAAATAATTGGTATCAGAGCAAGATAACTTGAAGATGTCTGCGATTAAGTTCAATATTCAGAAATTTGATGACGTCATCAATTTCAGCAGGTGACAGATTAGGATGAATGCCATTCTTACCCAGAGCGGGTTGAAGAAAGCATTACTCGGGAGGGAGGAAAAGCCTCAAAACATGAAGGAAGAAATTTGGCAGGAGCTGGATGAAAAAGCCTTGACAGCTATTCAGCTTTACTTGGCGGGCGAAGTATTGGATGAGTTTTCTGCGGAGAAAACGACGTCCTTGTTGTGGGAGTGACTTCAGAATCACTATCTGAAGAAGTCGTTGACGAATCGATTTATTCTAAAGCAGCGTCTTTTTCTTCTTCGCATGCATGAAGGTACACCTATCAAGTCTCGTAGTGCAGAATTTTTCTCTATTATCAATGATCTAGATAAGATAGATGTTAAGATAGAAGATGAGGATCAAAGACTTCTATTATTGTGTTCTTTACCTTCTTTATTAAGAGTTTTAGGGAAGCGATCATCTATAGAGGCAAGTCAACAATCAAGGCCAATGAGATCAAGAAGCATCTGCTCAATAAGGACAAAATTGATACCCAGTTGACAAGTGAGCCTCCTCATAATGATTCCGGGCAAGTTCATTATTCAAGGGAGAAGAGTGATAATGAAAGTTCCATAGGTAACTCAAAACACAAGAATTTGACGTGCAACTATTGTCACAAGAAGGGACACATTAGATTTGAGTGTCAGCTTCGAAAGAAGAATCAACCATATACTAATATCGCTGAACTGATTGAAGGGGGTGAAAAATTGCGCGACGTTCTATCTGTTACTGACAGCCCAGTTGGAAACAAAGATAGATGGGTCATAAATTCTGAATATTCACAGCATATCGGTTCCAATTGGAAGATGTTCTCTCCATACACTTCGGTTTAAGGGGAGAAGTCTTCACTGGGAATTCTGCTACAAGCAAGGTGATTGGCAAAAAAATAATCCATTTTCGATCTCATGATGGATGCATCACTACTCTTCAAGGCGTTCATCATGTTCCTGAATCAAGATACAATCTAATCTCTCTTGCAGCCCTACATAGATAAGGATTCTGTTTCAGTTCGAAATGTGATATTATGGAAGTTTTCAAGGAGGTTCATGTAATATTTCAAGCTGAACGTATCAACAATGTGTATATGTTGCAGAATTCAGATGTTACAGTTGGTGGATTACAGTCATTCTCAGCTTTAAAAGTGGTGGTTGTGAAATAATCA
Organism: Agave tequilana; assembly: GCA_038442645.1. Taxonomy (NCBI): domain Eukaryota; kingdom Viridiplantae; phylum Streptophyta; class Magnoliopsida; order Asparagales; family Asparagaceae; genus Agave; species Agave tequilana. Next base: position 19,202 of record JAVJIF010004578.1, read on the forward strand.
GATACTACGATAGATTCGAGATCATATGTTTAGTTGTACCCCGATGGGAGATTGGGATTGGGCGCGTAACAAGGTAGTCCAGATCGTTACTCTTATGGTGGAGCAAATTCTCATAGATCTTGTGTAGATCAAGGAGATCATTGGGTAATAAAGTTCAGGTTGAGCCTGAACTTATTCGACCTAATCAAGATGTGAACCCCATGTGGGGTTATGGAGAAAAGGAAGTGAGATGGAGATGAAATCAAGTTTGTTCAGTAGAGCGTGGATGCGAGCACATGGAGCATGGTGGCTATTCTCGGACTTGGACGTATTCAAGTCAAGAGGGAGATTGTTAGGATTATGACGTGAATACGTCGTGAAGGTTGATTAATATTGGATTTGGCAGTTTTCTTTTCTGGATATGTTTTGAGTCTGAGTTAGATTCAAGTTTCCTTTATTCTGATTGAAGATGTTTTGAGTCCGAGTTGGATTCAAGTTTCCTTTATTCTGATTGAAAGAGTTTGTTTAAAATTATGAGAGTTTTATGGTTTATAAATAACCCTTTAGAGGCGGCCTTCAATGTATTCCAAGAGAATCCCATGAATTTGTAATTCTTAAGGGTGTAATTCATTTAGGTGTGAAATTCGTGAGAGAAGCTTAGCCACAGGGGTTCGCTGTTCTTGATGGCCGCCAAGAGCTGATAATCTTCTCGGCGTGAGATGTAAGTAATTTTCACTGTACTTCTAAAAGTTAATAAAGTTTCTCCTTCTTCTCTCGTGGACGTATACAAGATCTGTTTGATCGGTAGAATCACGTTATATTTTGTGTTGGCTTCTTACTTTAAAATATCTTTTTTTTTCTTTTTTTAGTTGCCTTAATAGATTCTATAATTGCTTTCGTCGCACCCGCACCGATAACCATTGGTAATACAGATTGTTTCCAGCAATTAATATTAAAATATATAAATTGTTTCCCAATATCCTCCTTCCCTCCCTCCAACTTCCTCGCCATCCGTCTCTCGTGCCGCGGTCCCCTCAAATTTCTCCCCTCCCTCCAAATCCCCCACTACTAAATAAAATTGGCTCCCAATTCCTCTCCCTCTCCCTCTCTCTCTCTCTCTCAAGAAAAGAATCCCTCATTCTCAAAATTATAGCAACTTTTGGCTGTGAGTTCCCTCTCGACCCCTTTCCTCTTCGCCAAATTTTTTTTAATAAAATTTCTTCTTGCTTTCTGTCGATGTAATGGAATCCTGTCAGCAGCCTTTCTTCTTCCTCTCACCCTTGAATTTGTTTAACTTTTTTTTAGGATTTTGAAGGTGTTTTCGAGCAGCGGTCTGGGGCTATTCTCTTGTTGTTGGATGATCGCAGGTAATGGTTGCTCTTTTTTTCCTTGACTTTTTTGCTTGAATGTGGATTACTATTCGTTTTTGTCAAAATTTGTGCATTTTGATTGCCAAATTTGTAACATTTGTGTTGTCAGTGGATATAAAAAGACATGACCTTTATATACAGGGTAATTGGAGTTTCTGTGAGAAGAAAGATGGATGAAATCCCCTGAAAAACGAAGTTTTTTTGATCAATTACTTCATAATTTGATTTTTTTTGTTTATACTTAATAGTTCAGGGAAGTTCAATTAATATGTTGAAGTTCAATGCATGTGTATTAATAATCTATTTTGGAATTGAGAATTCTTTGAGTTTTCATGGCTGAAGGAAAATTGGATGAAAATGATTGGTATTTTCAGGGCTAAGAAAAATTGGATGAAAATTCTTGGAAGGGATGTGTTTCTCGCTCTATATTTTGATCCACGCTTCCATGGTTCGGTTTGATTGCTATACTGAAATAGCTTAGGGAAATGTAATGCATTTTCTTTATTGGTGATCTTTGCAGAATTCGTTATGTTTCTTAAACATGCACTCCATTTTCAGAGTTGTTCTTTCTTCTCTATCTTAAATCCCCTCTATTTTGTTGGTTTGGTGTTCATCACTGCTGAGTTCAGCTGTTTAGGTGCCGCCACATGCAAGCTTTCATTTGATTAGCGAGTGTAAGTTTTTTCTTAGTTTAGGCTGTTCAGTTGCACCCTACAAGATCGTAAATTTTCCAACTCCATGGGTTTTTTGGCATAACCTCTGGGATGCCTGGATTGCCAATAGCTACATGCACTTCATAAATCCCCTTTCATACAGGCTAGTTCTAGAGAATGAACTCTGTTGGATTTAGTTAGAGTAAGCGAGGAAATGCAGATTCTAAACTCTCAAGATCTTTATAGTAATTGCATAGGATATATAACATGCAATCACCATAACTAGCTTAAGAAAGATCAAAACAAGATAAATGGGAAAGGTAAGTTTGAGAGAAAGTCCGCTAAATTTGCTTATGTTCAGTTCTGTAGGCACCACACATGTTTAGAAAGATATGCCTACGTAAGTAGTAATAACAAATTTAAGGGATATCAGAGGTTTGTTAATGTAAATACATTTGCCCTAACTAATATTGTAGGCAACTTTTAACCTAATGGAGCATTGCTTAAAATGATGTTGAAGAATGTACGAGGACAATAGCCAGTAAATAATTAGGATTAGTTAGAATGTAAAAGCTTTTATCAATAGTATCTAATACATGTTATGGCTGGAGTTTTGCTCCACCATATTCTCTGAAAGACAATCCGGCTTAGAATGTCAGAATGTTAGATGTTCTATGTATCGTCAATTTGGTTCAGTATTTACATCAAATGTTGTCATACAAAAAATGTCAGAGCATATGCATAGTCAAGAATTCTATTTATTATTAAGATCCTCTCTTCGAGTAAAGATTAAGTATTTTATAGTGACATAAAATTGGGGTGCAATATATGAGCCAAGAACTCTTGACTGCTTAAGAGATCAATTGGTTCTTAACTAAAGTATTTTGTACAAAATGCTCAGTCAAGAATTCAATTTTTGTGAAGAATACGGGGAATAGATGGGCATAACATACGAAAGAGAAATTAAGAAGAGAAGTGGATTCTAGAGGAGTAGAGTAAGATTGACCTCTAGTTATATGATCACACTATATTTTCATATTCAATGTTTTAAAAAGTGGAAGTGTGAGCCCAAGTGACTGATTCTTAAGCAACACAATGCATAAACTTTGAAGTGAAAAGGTGTTGGAGTTTAGCAAAGCTATCAGAATTTCAATTTTAATATTTTAAACAGTATTTGAAAACTTGAGAAAAAACATAAAATATGTAAAATGACTATAATTTCCTGCTAAGAGTTATGTTAGTTGCAAATGTACAATCTTGTATACACCATAACTATAAACGCGATTGCAGAATTAATCAAATGATACACACCAATATCTACTTAGCTTGGAAGATTATGGATCAGCAAGGAATGAAAGATTATGTATTAAATTTCAAACCCATTTATTTGAAAAGCAAATCTCAAACTCATTTACGTACTACACATGGAGCCATGAGAGAGGGAAAAAGAATATAAGAAGTAGAGGAATGTGAGGTCTTTAAGAACCTTTCTATTTTGCTACTTGCAAGTTGAAAATTCACATATGTTGCAAGTTCAAGTCTTTCTGAATTAGAGGTGGTGATAGAGATGCAGAGACTAAACAATGTGAAGAGGAGAGAAGGCCTTGAACCTTGAAGCAACAAATGCTTAAACAACATTATAAGAGGAGATTTCACGTGTAAGAGAAATGAAAGTTTGGCTATGGCAATATTTGGACTTTGTTGCTCGCTGTAGGTTGGATTTTGATGACTAATATTGGCTTGCAGCAGTTGGATATTGTTGATGATGTTGTAGTTGAAATCGGTGGCCATATGCACTGAAACATATGCAGAAGAGAGATTTTCTCCCGTGATTTTTATAAAAAATTTGTCTGTCTGTCTGTTCGTCTTCATCCACGCGAGAGAGCAGCAAAGCTCACTCCTTCCCCGCTCTCTCTCCTCCCCTCCTTCCAAATTCCTCCCTCTCATCTTGTGCAGCAGTGCCCTTCTCTCCTCTCCTCCCTCCAAATTCCTTCCTCTCTTTCTCTTTTCGCTGCTGTCGGTCGGTTTCTTACCGACAATGGTATACTGGTAATAATAATAAATAATAAAAAACTAGCCGGTGACGTGACCACAACCAAACAGTTCTCCATCTCCTCCTGCGTCCCCGTCTCCTGCTCGTTAATTCCCCCCTGTCATATACCGGCATTGGTTTCACTCTTCCCCCCTTCGGCCTGAATTAAATTTCTCTCACTTGGGTCATTCTACTGCGATGGGTTCAGAGAGAGAGAGGGAGATTTTGCACATTATAAATTGATTAAGAGACACACCTCTTATGACTTCAATATCCTTTGCACATCAATTTTTAAATTTTTACCTAGTTTCAAAATTACCACTCATTTCTTTGAAAATTCCAATCCTCTCTCTCACTCGCAACTCTCTCTCATCAGTCTCCTCTCTCTCTCACACACTTCTCTCATCTCTCTCTCGCTCAATGTTTTCCGACTCCCTTGTTGATTCAGTTTATGATACTTATATTTACATCTCTTATTAGTTTTAGTCTCGCCGTCACATTTTTTACTTTCGCATTATGGGTTAATTATCTTTCTCAGATGGCATTTACAAGCCAGGAAGATTTTGGTCGTGAAGCTCAGGACATGGGCCCGCGAGCAACGTACATTGCATGGTCTATAACCTGCAGAACAGCTAATTTTTTCGGATAGAGGTAGTTTCATTGATATTAATCAGATGGCTGAAGAAGTTAAATGGCGTGCATAAATTACAAGGTGAGTCAAAAAAGATTTTTGTCCTACAATGAATTTACAGGCATTACAGGTGGACTGGTTTTCATTGTTGTTAAATTACTAAAGTTTGCCATTTGAGAGATTCTATTTTATATCATTATTTTTGTCTTGGAAATCAAAACAACTTAAGCTTAATTTGGCTTTGGCTAAATCTATAATAATGGAAAGTAAAAATTCCTTCAAGAGGTATAATTATTTTCAATTATTCAATTTGGCAGACAGTCATTGACATAGAAACAATTGTGTGCAGTGTGTGGAATTTCCATAGGTGAGCTAGCATAGGGATTTGGCATGGTGAGCCACCGAAGGTGATCGTTGGTGTTCTTTGAGTGGGAATTAATTTGTAGAAGCTGCGGGGGAGAGAGTCGGTTGTCTTTTGAGGGAGACAAATAGTTTTGCTCGACCATTTTTGTTAAAACAATTGTGTGGCATGTGCAGCATGATTCCAGAGGTAAGGATATTGGCACACAACAAATTGATTAAGACACACACATGAATAAGATTTTTTTGAGGATGAATAATGAAATGGATTATTGTGTTGAAGAAAAAAGAGTGTTCTAATCAATGACTATATCAATTGATTGCGTGGATGTATTAATCAATGGGTGTATGCATTAATCAATATAAAAGGCAAAATTTGTAATTTTAGATAACTAAAAAGTAATTTTAACGTTTTTATGAAGGATTATAATGGTTTACATTTTTGTTTCAAATTTTAGTGTGTGTCTTAATCAATTTGTTGCGAACAATATCCGTGTCTGCGGAGGAGATTCCAAAAATTCAGCAGTTAGAAACGTGCACAGATATGCACAGGCTCAGTCTGTGGACAGCTAAGCCATGGCGACGACAAGCGGTCGACCGCGAGCCAACAAACTTAGGACGTCTCAATCTGTCGACAACTGACACTTAACTGTTGACAACTGAGCACTACCTGTCAAAGACCAGTCGATAGGAGATTGACCGCTGTTTCAACAAAGATCGGACGCGTCTCAGTCTATCGACAGTTGGCACGCAGCTGTTGACAATTGTGTGTATTTTCAAAATCCTAACTGTTTTCAGATTCTGATTTTGAAAGGGTTTTCGAATCTTACTTTCTAAGGGCGGTTGCTTGGATGGTTAGGATGATTTTGCTGAAGATTTAAAAGAGTTAGATTTATTCTAGATGTTTTAAAGCCCCTAGAGTTGTCTTAGAAAGAGTACTCAATAGAGAGTTTTTCACATTGTATTGAGACTTCGAGAGATCCTAGAGAGAGATACTTATAACCTTTGTATTGCTTCTCAAGTTAATAAGATTTTTCTCCCTCCCTCAAATCTTGTGTACTTTGATTTGCGTTCTTCCTCTTGTGGTGAAGGTATATTGCTTGCTACGGTAAACTTTCGGTGCTTTCACAATTACTCTTATTGTTTGATGATTTTTTAAAAAAATTGGTCTCAGAGCGATGACTAGAAAGACGACCACAACGAAGTTTGAGGTGGAGAAATTCGACAGGAAGAATAACTTTTTGATGTGAAAAATGTGGGTAGCGACATTCCTCGTGAAGGACATTAACAAGATTCTGCTTGGTATTGAGAAAAAATAGCAAGTGGGTATATCTCGATGTTTGAACCAATGCCACTATTATACTATGCTTATCAGATGAAGTTCTTTATAATGTAATGAATGAGGAAACAACTTCAAATTTATGGTGTTGGAGAGTCTCTATATGACGAAGAGTTTATCCTATAAATTCTTTTTGAAGAAGCAGTTGTACAATCTTCAGATGAAGGAACACTGGTTCTGCAACATTTCAATATGTTCAATAGGATTTTGAACGACCTATTGACACTGGAGGTGAAATTAGAAGAGAAATACAAAACTCTTCTGTTGCTGTCTTCTCATCCTTCTAGTTATGATCACTTGGCGACTATCATCATGTGTGAAAATGAGACCTTAGAGTAGAAAGGTGTCAGACAGATACTCCAGAACAATGAGCTGATGAAGAAGACAGATTCGGCCTCAAGATCGGTTGTCAAGGAGCAGAGTGAGAGATTAAATAGTAGAGGACTCAAAAAGGATATCGAAACTTCTAGTGAAAATAATGATTGCTACTATTACCGACATCCGAGGCACATGAAGAAGAATTGCTTCAAGTACTAGGAGATTAAGAAGAAGGGTGATCCATGAGCTGACGGAGCTAGTACCAGTGAAAAACAATCGAATCAAGCCGGCATAGCTAAGGAATCAGTTGAAAAACCATGTGATGTTCTGTTGGTGAATTTGACAGAGACAAAGGGAGGTTCTCGGATACTTGGTTGCTTGAAAAGGGGATGCATATACCATATGTGCTCAAAAAAGGAGTGGTTCAGCACATATGAACCTTTTGAAGGAGACGCAATCCTGATGGGTAACGATATTGCATGCAAGACAGTTAGAATAAGCAATATTCGTATGAAGATGTTTGACGGACGAGTGCGACACTCAAGGATGTGACACGTTGCAGACTTGAGGAAAAACATTCTCTCGTTGGGAGTCTTGGAAGCTCAGAGATACAAGTTCTCAGGTACGGATGGAGCTCTAAAGACCACTAAGAGTTTCATGACGGTCCTCAAAGCAGAGGCTGAACTTGTATAAGGTGATCAAAAGCGTGGTGATTGGTGATGCTTCTGTAATAATAGAGAAGGAGGACACTACAAGACTTTGGCACATACTTCTTAGACACATGAGTGAGCAAGATCTTCGAGTCCTACAGAACAAAGAAGTTCTACCAGGTATTAAACACTGCAAACTTAACCTATGTAAGTTTTGTATTATTGGCAGACAGTTGAGAGTAGCTTTTACTACCTCATTGCACAAAACTAGAGCTGGTTAGATCTTGTACACAAAGATATATATTGAAAGTGCATGTTATTATGTTACTTTTATAGATGATTTCTCTTAGAAGGTATGAGTGTATTTCTTGATGCAGAAATCAGAGGTATTTCAGAAGTTAAAGGAGTGAAAAGGCATGATGGAGAATCAGAAAGGGTAAAAGGCGAAGATTTTGAGATCAGGTAATGTGGTGAGTATATATTCTCAGAATTCAAGGAGTACTTAGCTAGTGAAGGTATTGAGCATCAACTAAGTATTCCAGGGGCGGCCAGAACAAAATAGAGCAGAAGAGCGCATAAATCACACTTACAGAGCGTGCCCGCAGTATGAGGTTACATGCTGGCATGTTAGAAAGTTTTTGCGCAGAGGCAGTGAGTCATGCGAGCTATTTAATGAACATGTCATCATTCACAATCGTTGATCTTCAGATCCCAGAAGAGATATATCAAGGAGAGTCAGTGGAATATTCAACCTTACGAATATTTGACTGCCCGGCATACAGTTTGGTTGATAGTCAAAGAGGTACAAATTGGAGTCCAAGTCAAAGGGTGTTACTTCATCGGTTTCACTAAAGGAACCAAGGCATATATGCTTTGGGATCAAGAGAAGAAGAGTGCCTTTGTTAGTAGAGATGTGGTCTTTAATGAAAAATCAGTGTTGCAAGAAAAGTCAAAGACGGAGGATAAGACGCAAGGTGGAGCTTCAGACAGTTCAGTAGATTCTCAAAATAAGGAGTTTGAGTTTTCAGATGACCCTAACAAGCTTGTCGGGTCAGATGAAGACTCCTCAGATTCAGATGGAGAATGCGGGAAGCTACTCAAGAGCAACATGTGCATCTAGACCGTTTAGGGGTCAGACAGAGTTTCAGTGCCACCAATCAGATATGGCTGGGAAGAGGACCAAGTCTCTTTTGCATTAGTAACAGAAGCTGGAGATCCTAGCAGTTACAAGGAGGCAATCGAGACGAATGATAGTGACAAGTGGGCCACATCCATGAAACAGGGAGATGGAGTTTTTGAGAAGGAATCAAACATGTGATTTGGTGAATCTACCAAAGTGTTCTAAAGCGATAGATTGCAGGTTGGTCTCTCAAAAGAAAGACAGTGAGCAATGCAAGACAAGGCTAATTGCCAAATGGTATTCTCAGAATAAGTATTGACTACAATGATATTTTCTCTTATGTACTCAAGCATATATCTATTCGGTTGTTGTTGGCAATCATGACTCAAGGTGATCTCGAGTTGAAGTAGCTGGATGTGGAACAACATTTATGCATTGTGAGATAGAGGAGAGAATATACATGAAGTAACCTGAAGGGTTCTCTCAGGAAGGTCAGGAAAATAAGGTTTGTCTTCTCTAGAAGTCTCTTTATGGCCTGAAGCAGTCTCTCAAGCAGTGTTACAAGCGGTTCGACTCATTTTTTTATCAAGACCAACTACACCCGATGCGAGTATGACAGTTGTGTTTATTTCAAACAGTGCAATGATGATTTCACATATTTGCTGTTGTATATGGATTATTGTTGCGAGAATTAAGATACATAGCTTAGCTTTAAAAAGAGTTCAATATGAAAGATTTGGGAGAAGCCAAGAAGATCTTAGGTATGGAGATCAGTCGTGACAGGAGTACATGCGAACTCTGGTTAAGTCAGGAGAATTATGTTCTCAAGATGTTGAAAATGTTCAACATGACTAAAGCAAGACTGGTCACTACTCCTTTGGCAGGTTATTCAGGTTATCTTCCAGTCAGTGTCCAAAGTCACAAGAAGAGGAGAATGAGATATCTCGAGTACCATATGCTAGTGTAGTGGGATCACTGATGTATGCTATGGTCTGCGCTAGGTCTGACTTAACCTATGCAGCTAGAACAGTAAGTTGGTTTATGCTGAATCCAGGAAGGCAAAATTGGGAAGCAATGAAGCGAGTGCTACAATATTTACGAGAGACTGCAAGATTAGGCTTTATGTTTCAGAGGTTAGTATAAGGCTTGAGGCACCATTCCAAAAGACCAGCCTTCTAAGTAGAATAGTCCAAACACTTATATACCCAAGACCATCCCAAATCTAACCAATATGGGACTATTTGTTCGCATTATGCTTAAAAATCCCTCCTTTGAACAAAGAGTCACAGCTTTTCGGGCCTCCCTGGACGTCACAGCGAAGGAGAGAGCCAGCCAGTCCACCCACCGACGACACCCCTGGCCCACAAGGCAGTGGCCTGGACCCGGTCCATCCCTGGGGATCTTTCACACATCCGGTCCAAAGTCTGGGGCATGACTCTGATACCACTTATAAGCCTTGAGGCACCATCCCAAAAGACTAGCTTTCTAGGTGGAGTAGCCCAAATACTTATATACCCAACACCATCCCCAAGTCTAACCGATGTAGGACTATTTGTTCGCACTATGCTAACAGTTGAAAATATGAAAACCTAAGGTGTTATAAGGATAAGTCAATGCAGATTATGCAGGAGATCTTGATCAGCGAAAATCTACGACGGGTTATGTATTCACAGTAGCTCAATGCGTTGTTAGTTGGAAGGCAGAGTTGCAAGATACCATGGCATTTTCAACAACAGAGGCAGAGCATATGACTGCAATTGAGACATCTAAGGAAGCCTTGTGGTTGAGAGGATTGATTGATACATTTGGCATCATACATGATTTAGTTCAGGTTTTTTGCAATAGCCAAAATGCAATACATCTCGCTAAGAATAACAGGTTTCACACGCGGACAAAATACATTGATGTGAGGCATCACATGATACGTTATTGGATTGTGGTAGCAAATATTATTGACTTGGTGAAAATCAGTATGAAGAAGAATCTGACAGATATGATGACAAAGACCATCATGATGGAGAAGTTCAGAGCATCTCTGAACTTCATTAATGTTTTCTAAAGATAAGGTGGAGAATGAGCACTTGGGAGGGAGCCGTGTGAAGTCACAAAAGGGAGAGAGAAGCTTATTGATGGCGTGGAGGCCAATTTTTGTAAAGGACTTATGGCATGTGAGTCAAGATGGAGATTGTTGGTATTTTGGGTGCCTCATATCCATTGGAGAAGACTACACGATAAGGTGAAAGAGATTTCAAAAGATCCAGCAGCCAAAAATGTTCAAAGACATGCACAAGCTCAATAGTTGTCGACACTAAGTCAGGGCGGTCGATCGCGAGCCAATAGAGACTGAGGACGTCTCAGTTTGTGGACAGTTGAGCAGTTTCTGTCAAAGACTAGTCGACAGGAGATCGATTGTTGCTTCAACAAAGACTGAGTGTGTCTTAGTCCATCGACAGTTGACACAGTTGTCGAGCTGTGCGTATTTTCGGAATCCTAACTTCTTTCAGATTCTGATTTTGAATGGGTTTTCCACTTCTTCTTTCTAAGGTCAGTTGATTGGATCGCTATGTTGGTTTTGTTGAATATTTGAAGTCTAGATTTATTCTAGATGTTTCTAAAACCCTAGGGTTGTGGGTTTTAGAAAGAGTGCTTAAAGAGTTTTTCACATTGTATTGAGAGTTTGAGAGATCCTAAAGAGAGATACTTGTAAACTCTTGTATTGCTTCTCAAGTGAATAAATTTTCTCCCCCTCCTCCCTCAAATCTTGTGTTCCTTGACTTATGTTCTTCCTCTTGTGATTATCAAGGTATATTGCTTGTTATGGTAGATCTCTCGGTGCTTCCGCAGCTACTCTTATTGTTTGATGGTGTTTATCATAACGATAACACCAATGATTTCTTACTAAAGTTTTAATTGAGCAATCGCTCTTTAATAACCAGCCACATGTGAATTGTGACTTTTGGTGACATTATAACATTTAGCAATAAGGCACCCGCATACCCCCAAGATCAAGATCTGTAGAATAAGTCGCATCCATACTTTTGTCCACTCACAAAGCCCAGTATTTCTAGCTTACTAGGAGCGGTAGGTCGAAGAATTTGAAACAAGGTGAGCAATTCAACTTGAAGTTGATCAGTGATGTAATTCCAAAAAAGAATTCCATTTCCATCCCTCACGGGAAGAAACTAAAGCATCTTGATCAATAACCAAGCTAAAACGTGTCATATAAATCGACGTCTTCATCTTCGGCACTCGTCGCTGTCATCCTCGTCTTCTGCAGTCATTGTCGACTTCCGCCATCTTTGTCGCTGTCCTCGTCTTCATCTTCACTTCGTCCTTGGCAAATCAGCGCTAGATTGAGCCGATCTTGACAATGATCTTCGCCGGAGTTGCTCGTGGATGATCTGCAGTCACCGCCGCCAATGTGCCCTCGATAACAACAACCAACCGCCTCCACTGTAGCATATATCGATTGATTTTGATTCGGGTTTATATACTAAACCCGACCTGCCAACAATTAACCTGACGGATTCACTTCAGCCGATCAGAGTCGACCCAAGCTGACTCGAGCCGATCGGTGTTGACCTGACCCGACACTGACTGAGTTGACCCGCTATAGTACAAACACGTTAAGCCAGAACAAACCCGTTAAGTTTAGTTTTCGGGTCATATCTCAGCCGTTCAGAGCCTGATTCGCGTGATTCTCGAGGCGTTGGAACCGTGAAGCAAGAGCTTCACATCTACAGCTTCACAAGGGTTGTTGCTGTCATATCTCGTGTTTAAATTGGCAATTTGGATGCCCATGTCTCTGAGTAGGAACTTGAGGATGAGTTTCGAATATATGGAGTTATAAGAAGAATTTGGGTTACGAGAAAGTCACCGGGCTATGCCTTTATTGACTTTGATGAATGTAGAGATACTCTAGATGCAATTCGTGACTTGGATGGTAAACATAAATGGAGAGTTAAAGTTTTCTCATTACTCTAAAGGTGGTGGTGAACGTAATGGTCGTGATCATGGTAGCGGCAGTTCTGACTTGATGTGTTATGAATGTGGTGAGCTTGATCATTTTTCTTGTGCCGGTTGCGAATTGGATCTGGAGAACTCGGCAGTGGCAGCGACCATCATCGTAGTCGGACTCATCCCAATAGTCGTAGTAATCCAGGTGAGCATCCGTATCACTCTACCACTCTAGCTCAAACTTGTGCTCCTATATCTAGTTTTACATCATCTATGTCACATACTTAGATTATAAATTCAGGGGCGACTGATTACATGACTGAAAATTGAGCTATCATGTCCTCTTTTACTCTTGTTTCTAACTCTGTGGTATGAGCAAATGACTCCCACATGCTCATTGGTGCTGCCGCTATCACTTCTACTCTTCCTTTATCGACTGTTTTCTATTTACTTTATTTTTCTTTTAACTTATTATCAATAAGTAAGATTATATTTTAAATTGTACAATGATATTTTTTCAATGCATTGTGTATTTCAGAAGCTTGAAATAAGAAAGAAGATTGTCACAAGTTGTGAATGGAATAGATTGTATAAGTTAGAGTTGACATCCGATCAGGTGGCCTGCATCAGCAATTCATCAGCATTTGACTACCACTGTCGGTTAGATCATCCTTTTTTACCTACATTTAAACTTCTTATTCTTGGTTTAGGTTAGGTTTCATTTTTAGAATGTGAGTCTTATCAGTTAGAGAAGTACTATTGTGTATCTTATCCTAGTCGGTGAATAAGAGGGCTAATAAGCCATTTGATTTAATTCATTCCGATGTATGGGGCCCTTGTCTATTATCTTCAAAACTGGAATTTAGGTATTTTGTTAGCTTCGTGGATGATTATTCTCAAGTCATATGAATATATCTGCTAAATACTCGTTCTGAGGTGTTTTCCACATTTAAAGCCTTTTGTTCAGTAATAAAGAATCGATTTAATTCGAATATTAAAATTTTAAGATATGATAATGCTAAATAATATCTGAACAACTTTAGATAATTTCTAAAACAAAATATAATCTTACATCAACGCTCTTGTGTTTACACTCAGCAGAATGAGATAGCTGAATGTAAGAATAAATACCTTTTTGATATTGCTAGGACTTTTGTATTTCATAGACATGTACTCTTCTATTTCATAGACAGGTGCCAAAAGAATTTTAGAGTGAGTCCATTTTGACTGCTTGCTACTTTATAAATCAAATGCCATCCTCTATATTGCAACATAAAATCTTATATTCTATCATGTACCCTCATATTTATTTATTTTCTTTACCTTCAAAGATTTTTGGTTCCTCTGTTTTGTGCATAATTATAGTTTTCATACAAAAACCTGATTTTAGGTCTCTTAGAGGGTTTTTTTCTTGACTACTTTAGAACTCAGAAAGATTATAAATATTTTTGTCCATCTGCAAGTCAATATATCTTGTTTGCAGATGTAACTTTTTTAGAGTCTAAATCTGGGATTTTCACATCTCTGTTCTTTTACGTTAGAGGATGATTATGATTATTTATTCTATCGGGAGATATTACTCGATAGACATCTGAAAATGTGACTGGTAAAGATACGCTTCAGTTTCAAGATCCGATTTAGGTCTATACACGATGAACATCTCCTACTTCTGTGCCAGCGCCAACCTCAGTACCAAAGTTCTACACAAGAATCAAGTGAGATTGTCTCTACTCAATTACCTGATACTTCCACTACCGATGACCTTCTCATTGCATTTTGAAAAGGCAAACATGTTTATACTCAACATCATCTATTAAATTTTGTTTCTTATTCTCTTTGTCATCTTCCTTTCATTCATTTATTTCTTCTTTGATTTTATGCCCAGTTTTCAAGAATGTATCAGAAGCATTGTCTATTTCAGCTAGACTCAGGCGATGAAGGAGATAACAATCTTGAGGAGAATGAGACTTGAGAGTTGGTTACACTTCTACTAGGAAAGAAAGTTGTTGGGTGCAAATGTATTTACATTGTCAAGTTAAACCCGGATAGATCTCTAGCTCGCTTAAAGGTGAGATTGGTTGCCAACCGATACTTACATGTATATGGATTAGATTATGTGGATACCTTCTCCTCGGTCGCGAGGATGATATCTGTGCGAAATTTGCGGATCCTGGTGTCATTAGCATTGATATACCACTAGCCACTTCATCAATTGGACATCAAGAATGCCTTTTCTCAATGGTATTCTTGATGAGTAGATTTACATGGAGCAACCACCATGCTTTGTTGCTCAAAGAGAGTGTACGGATGTTTGCAGGTTGAAGAAGTTACTCTACGGTCTGAAACAATATTTGAGAGCTTGATTTGAGCACTTTGCATTAGTGCTTCAGGAGTTTGGTTTGTGTCGTGCACAAAAAGATCACTCTTTATTTTGACGGATACAACATGGAAAGAGGATTATGCTAGTTGTGTATGTGGATGATATTGCGATCAGAGGAGATGACACAAAAGGGATGCGTGAAAAAGTGTTTGTAAAAGTACTTTCAAACCAAGAATTTTTGATCCCTGAAGTACTTCTTAGGCATTGAGGTGGCCAGGTCTAAGAAGGGCATTCTTCTGTCACAGAGAAAGTATATAATCGACTTGCTTTCAGATGCTGGAATGCTAGGATGTAGGATTATTGGTTCTCTGATGGATGTGAATACGAAGCTGCAGCAGATCAGAGAAAGCTTCTTGAGAATGTTAGGAGATACAAGAGATTAGTGGGGAAACTGAATTACTTGACGGTGATCAGATCGGACATCACATTCGCAATCAGTGTAATCAGTCAGTTTTTATCAGCACTGAGAACTACCCACTTGGAGGCGGTAATGAGGATTTTGAGAGATCTGAAGAAAACTCTAAGGAGAGGGCTTCTTTATTCAGATCATGGACACATCCAAGTAGCAAGTTTCTTAAATGCAAACTTGGCAAGGTGCCTTTTTGATAGGAGGTCGGTCATAGGATATTGTATTTTTCTTGAAAGAAATCTTGTGTCATAGAAAAGAAAGAAGCAGAGTGTGGTCTCTCGGTCCAATGCAGAGTCAAAGTATATAGCAATAATAAATGTGACATTAGAGCTAATTTGGATCATATAGATTGGTTTTCCGCAGGGTGTCCCATGAGACTATATGGTGACAACAAGCAGCAAGACACATTGCTGAAAATGCCATATTCCTTGAGAAAATCAAGCACATTGAGGTTGATTGTCATATAGTTTGTAAGAAGCTTAAGGAAAAAATTATTGTGGCAAAGCATGCACCAGTTAGCAGAACTATTTACCAAACAAATTACTTGATAGAATAAAGGTAGATTTTATTTGTGACAAACTGGGAATGCATGATATATATGCTCCAACTTGAGGGAAAGTGTTGAGAGTGTATTTGTTTAGTCCCACATTGCCTGTAAGACTAGATGTACTATGTATTGATATTATATATATACTAGAGTAAGAGGCTTAGAACTCATATCTCTTTCTCTCCCGATCTCTGATACTACTTTATCTACCTCCAACCCTGCAGAGGATGGTTCTAAACATCTCAAAATACCTCTCCAAAATTTAGATTTCGTGGAAGCAGCCCCTCAATTTTTAGTAGCCAGAACGAATGTCTCTGGTAGTATTTTTGAAGGATAATTCGATATCAGGCAAGGCTAAGGAGTCGAAAGAATCTTCTAAAGCCCCCAACAAGGTAGATTCATGAATTTGAGCTGAAGGGTGCCCAACCCCCCATAAACCTTAGGCTGACACTTCATCTCACTTGACTAAAAGCAGTAGAAACCATATATATCATGAGTGCCCCTTTAGAAGAAAGATCTTCTAAGACCATCCAGACTCTATTAGGAACTTTAAGCTCATGCATGCAACTAAACATCTATCCTCAATAAATTTCCCTCAACAAGAGCCTGGATGAAGAGGTAGAATGACAACATTTGCTGCCGAAATTACATTCTAAGGCATAGTATAAGCCAGAAAGATAAATAGAATTACATGCCAATAAATTCACATGAGAATCTATTTTTGAAGTAAATTTCTTAAAAACAAGCTCGTTTGAGATAAGCTTTCATGGAACCTTTTGCTTTTAATTATAGAATTGCCGTCAATGAAACTAAAAAAAAGTCCAAAGTTGATAAAACACCATGTTAAAAACATTACCATGGTATGATAAATTATTACATAGACTACCTTCAATCGTGTCTCTTTAAGGTATAACATGTGAAATGATAAGAAACTGAACTTTAGTCCATTGCATTATACGCTCATGCCACAGTTCTTCTGATTTAGTTGTGCTCCTGTTCCAGCTGATCTGAAATACGAATTAGAAAAAGACAAATGTTATTTTCTAGTGACCATTCACATATACCAATGCAAATGCTTGCCTGCACATAATAAAATTAAGATATCAAAAGAGTATCAAGTCCCATGTTGCATATGCAGATTTTTTTGTCGAAAGGTGTTAAGGGTATGAGTTCTGTAGTTTAACTTGCTCTGATACTCAGTATCATCTAGTTCTGCTAAATTAGTTGGCAAACAGCCTACCAAGATCGGTGAAGTTTCACAAACATGGAGACAAATTTGGAAGCTGACAGAAAGTTAGCAGTTCTTTATTTTTTCCTCCCTGAGAGATCAGCTTAAAGTATTATATTGTTCTCTTCTTCTGACAAATTTTCCCTTTCAGTAAATATAATTTTCTAATTTGTCTATTCTGAAAACCAATGTGGTCAGAATTACTAGTTTAAATGAAACATTACAGTAGTTTCACTACACATACCTCACTTGCATCTCACTTTCAGGGTTCTTGGTCAGTAAAGAGATTGGGTACCCAAGGTCCTTCAAGAAGTTAAGAATTCGGAGAAAGGCAAAGGCTGAAAGGAATCCAACTGTACCAGTAAATAACATTATGGCTACACATAAGATCATCGAATGCCCAAGGTAAACTACGGCTGAGATTGGTCCGCTCGATCCCCTTAGATCAATGATTAGGTACTTAACTGTGAGAATAAACATATAGGGTCCTGCTAAGCTTGAAGCACAGAATGCTTTCCACCACCACATCCAATCCTCACTGAGAAGGCATCTGTAAGTTAATCCCACAGATACTATGGCACAACTGATGACTACCACCAGAGAAAGTATGGACACAAAGACAAAAGCTCTGTGGAATGTCCCAAACGCGATGTTAATGAGAACAAGGTAAAGCTCAAGAGCAATGGCCCCGAAAGGAAGAAGACCAGCTACTAGAACTAGAAACCAAGGCCATAATTCTCTTGTTGGACCTTCTCTCCGGTTTTGACTAATCCTTACTGAAAATGGTACAGATTCATTGGACCGTGCCGCTATGAGACCTCCTAGACGAGATAACGGAATGGAAATGAAAATCCAGAGAATAAGAAGGGTAAAATACACGGGCAAGGAGATCTCGGTTGTGCCATCATTCAGATACTGTGCGATACTCAGAACTGTGAAGATGGCAAAGCCAATACTAGATAAGGCACAAGAATTACACCACGATATTGAACTCCATCCTTCAGAATTCCTGTTGATGCATCTCCATAACCAAACACACATATAACCAGAAACTATCGCACATAGTAGATAAGAAACAATCATCCCAGTCCAAAGAAGTCCTTTAGAACTCCATGTTGATATCAACCCATGAGCTGAAGATAAGATACCTACCATGGCTATCCCTGCAATCTGAACGCCGTTCCCTACCATGATGCAGAGAATCTTTGAGCATATATGTTCTCTGAATGCATGACCTGTCGAAAGCTTCCACCTTGAGATTCCTTCACCTATAAGTGGCTGGCCTTCTTTGTCCTTTGCTAACATCCTTAAACTTTGAGACATAGGATACTCCTGACAAATGAAAAATCAGAGGAACCTTTCGGTGGATAATTTGAGATATCTAGACTACCTTCTTGGGGCTTGTAGTCCTTTGGTTTTGTTTTGATTTTGATTTTTTTGGAAAAAGGTTGCCCTTGTCCTGCAATCATCTGCAGACACAAGCTTTAAGGGGAGGATGTAGGTGGGGAGAGCTTTGATGATTCAGCTGCTGACTTGGTCTCGGTCAAGAACCGCTGATCAAGTCATTGTTCTAGTCTATTCTTCTATAATAAATTTGTGATGGAAGTATTAGTCAAAGGCAAATCTCCAACCCCTTCATCTGGTTGCAGTTTTGAAGTATTCTTACATATATTTCTAAGAATTAAATAACACATTCTTGATGGTTTGCTATTCAAGCTGAGTATTCTAAGCATTGATCTCATCATTACAGAGGTGCATCTAGAAGCTTTTTAATTTATTCCATTTTTTGTATATTTACCTTTGAGAATACAAAAATCTCACTCCCATTATCAAAAAGGGAGTTGCTTCATACCATAGTTCATTTAATTATGCCTTGCTTACTAATATTTAACTTATTTATTTTGTAGGCACCTTAATTTATATTTATTCATTTTCACTATGGTTTGCTTCCATATTCATACTCTATGCAAAAGGATTCCAGCTGCATCAGCTGTAAGCCTGTATCATCTGGCGTCTGCTGAGGTTGCAGCGATATTTGTTGGTTGCTCATTTACATTGGAGTTCCACAGTTTGATCTCTATATATATATATATATATATATATATATATATATATATATATATATATATATATATATATATATATATATATATATATATATATATATATATATATATATATATAGCTAGAACAAGGGCCTATAACAATTGCTTTCAGTCCTATGATATGTGGAATGGCAACCTTTGTTGCTACTCTCAACTAGATTAATAGCGGTGTTCACAATAATGTTGTATGCGAAACATGTACTCATAGTGACAACTAGTTGTAACTTGTATTCACCCTTAATAAGGAAAACATCTGTGATAAATCATGGCCACCATATATTATTACTGGGACACTCAACTTGAAAAGAAGAAAGCTTTCTGAAATATTCAGAATATAGATAATCTAGAGAAACGATATGTTTACACAGTCTACACTTAGTAATAATATATTTAATGAATGTCTTTTCTTTTTATTTATGACAATGACTTCCCTAAAAAAAACATATCTACGAATGCTAGGAAATTACAAATAGTCGAAGAGAATTCAATGTTACAAAACCCTCCACTTAGAATAAATAAAGATTCCTATACAAAACTCTTGCCAAAAGTTGGATGCAGTAGCAAGCTACAATCTGAGGAAGGTTGAGATCAACTGAATTTAGAATTGCATCCTTTTTTTTCTTTGTGAGAGGATACTGCCCTGGTGTTAACAGAACATGAAATTGGGGAAAATAAAACAAAAACTAACAATTTAGTAATGCTAATTTATAATGTCAAAAGCAATACTTTGTGAAACGAAGACATCCTCAAACAGCTTAGGGTATCAGTTTTTTATAAGTCACTACTTTTATTAAATTTTAGAGTTCTTTAAAACTTGAAAGTGTTAAAATTATAACGTAACACGACCTTTCTTGCAGTTTTTTAGAATGTAAATCACTATAAATTAGCTCTTTTGAACTCAGCTGTTCCTATAATGCTAAGTGCCGAGAATTACTCAAATTCTGTGCAGATTCACAAAGCAAAGTTTAAATATCGAATATCAAACTCTGACTCAAATTATATCGACAAGAGTGGTGACCAAGAGAATTAAAAATTATAAAATTTCTACCTTTCTCTTCCATATTCTAGTGGAGATGCAACACAGAATGTTGGGGTTGTCTTGGCATCCGATTGATCATCTGGTTGGCTTTGTAGCAGTGTATATATCTCTTGTTGTGGGAATGAGATGTGACTTTGACATGAGAGGGAGAGGGAGAGGAAGAGGAAGAGGATGGAGAGATAGTTGGTTCTCTTTCATAATCCTGGTTCCTTTCTTTTTATAATGGATTTTTTTTTTCATTGGTGCCCCGTTGATTTAGGTTGAAGTTGGTTGGCCGAACGGCCCAAACCACATAAATCTTGTTTTCTTCTTCTTTAGTGTTTATTTGTTCGTGATGGTTTGATCTTCTCGTGTTAGAAGATCAGGGGTCTCCATCCCTTACAAAGAAAAAGAGAGCAAGAAAAACTGCACACTCACACACAAACTTCCACGCGCATGTAAATATGTGATTCATGTGCGTCTGTGTGACTGGAAATCTAACATCCAAATTCGAGGGGAATGGAAGCATGATGTATCTAATCTATTGAAGCAAGAAAGAGTCTAGATGAAGTAGTAGATGAACCAGATAAGATGTGGACCAGACACGGGTATAACCACATCCAGTCCGCTTTGATGGAGCAGATATGAAAACTTTGTATCTATTTTCATTACAAATGGATACAGAATTAAAATTTGATAGGATATCAATAAAATCAATTTTTATGAACATGAACACACCGAAAGGAAGACCTTCGTGATGTAAAACATGAATTCTGTTAGTCACTACTTAAATAATATCAAGCAATAGAGTATTATATTTGATTAACAAACTTTCTTGAGAACAAAAATCTTATGTTCATGTTAGTGATATTAACATAACAAATTCTATTTTTTCTGGACTAATTCAGAACCACAGGCCAGATTTTATTAATCAACATATTTAGATTTGTTTTATAGGATTTATGGTAAAATAGATATTGGGATATGGATGCTGGCATGTGGATTTCGATTCAAATATTTTGGATGTACACTGATAGTTGATTTGGATATGCATGTGCAAATCAATATCCGATGGTGTCGTCATATGGATCGCTTTGGACTTTATCAGACCAGTTTTCAACCAGATAATAAGATTTTCTATGGTTCCGTCATAAGTCTAAAACAGCTGTAAAGGATCCTACAAGACCTCCATACCTATGCATGCTTGGTTGACACTAGGACCAGAATGGGGGATCTCCCAGGAAGTCCTATTAATCCTTAATGTTTTTTCTGGATAATTTTCCCTTCTACCCATTTCTTGGGACTATACCACACTGGCAAGCAAGTATCCCCCTCTCAACAATTTCAATCTCTTGAAATGATATTCATGACCCTATTGCTTTATTTTCCCCATCAGAAATAGATCTACAATAGGAATTACATTGATCTCTAATGCATCATGCCAGCCAAGTAGCAAAATGAAATTATTGTCAAACAAGAAATATGTTGAATTCCTCTCTGCTTGCATAAGCTTAACTTGTGTGAATAATAAGGTACTTATAAGCCAGTCTTCCTATGATCAAGGAGGCCTTCCAGGAGGAGAAAAACTTCCACAGTTATAATAATCTTTCTGGTGGAGATTCAATACAAAAAAAGAGAACAAGAACATCTTCCACTCTTCACATGGCTGCATGCAAGCACACACAAAGAGACTTATTTATAAGCAATCCTTCAGATTTAAATTCGAGGAGGAACTAGGCAAATTGAAAATCAATTCTATTCAACTTTATATGTATCATTTGTGTCTGCAATGAGAACAAGAGAAGAAGCTCCTAGAAACAAAATTTAAAAAAAAAAAATGATCATGGCTTTTCATGCCTATGCGTCAAATAGCCACAGATGGACAATTCAAATTGAGAATCCAATAATTTCATCATGATCTGAATTTTTTAAAGCACTTGCACACAATTTTTTTTGTTGGATTTAGTTATCCTATGTCAAAGATTAAATCAACTATGCACTTTCTTCTTTTCTGTGCTTTAGTTAGTGTCTAGATTATGCACTTTCTTCTTTTCTGTGCTTTAGTTAGTGTCTAGATTATAGAAATATATTTCTTGCTCGCGGGCCGGGGGGGGGGGGGTTGGGGTTCTTGATCAAGTGATTATATTTATATTTCCTCTCGAACATCTCACTTTCAGAATTCTGGGCAAGGACAAAGCTCAAGAACCTATAATTTTTCCAAGATGGCAAGATAATGAAGAAAGCCTAATGCTGAAAGGAATCCAATTGCACCAGTAGACAGCATAATGGCAAGAGCCAAAATCATTGAATACCCAGGATAGAGTGCAGCTGCTGCCATCTCACCAAGTCCTCTTACACAAGGTACCACACAGAGTAAAGAAACACATAGAAGCCGCTCGAGCCTGAAGCCAAGAATGCCCTCCAGCCCCAGTTTCAGTCCTTAGTGGCAATACACATATAACCTTCCCATCCGGATATTGCAGCGCTAGTAACGACTAGTGAGAGAACATCTATGAGTAAGTATCGGAAATCATAGTAGAATCTCCCACGCCAGATATTTGAGAAAATATAAAAGAGGTTGACACTGATGTTCCCAAAGGTAATAGAGCCAGCTACTAGCCCAAAGAACAGCGTTTTCAGTGGTCTTGCTGGTATTTTTCTCCTGTTTTCTGTTATCCTTGTCGAGAATTCTAATGGTTCATCAGACCTTGCTGATAGAAAACCTCCCAAAAGAGTGAATGGCACTAAAACACAAAGCCAGAGAGCAAGAAGGACGAAATACATGGAGAAAGACACGGCAGCGGTGCTTCCATTCACATAGTGTATGATGTTCAGAACCGAGAAGATGGTGAAAAGAACGTAGGGGAAGGAGCAAGCAGTTGCCAAAGACACTGATTTCCAGTATCTGGCGTTTCCTTTCATACTTCTCCACATCCGAGCACTTACATAACCAGCTATAGTTCCAAACAGGAGATAAAGTATTATCATACCTGTTAATAGAATGCCTCAGCCTGGCGACATGAAACACAGAGCTGCAAAGAGGATAGTTACAATAGCCAGTCCTGCAATCTGGATTCCAGTTCCAACCATTATGCACAAAATCTTTGAGCAGCTTGACTCTCTGAATGCATCTTCCAAGAAAAGTTTGGATCTCGATAGCCCTTCACTCATAAGTGGTTGGTCTTCTCTGCTCTTTGCCGGTTTCCTCTAAATGCTGAAGCTGGGAAGACTAGCTACTACTAAGATGACAGTCACGGAGTTTATTATCAAAGAAAACTTATCGACTTTCTGCCTTCCTGTCTCCATGTATGCTTCCCACCTGGACTGCCAAGTGATGTTACTTGGGACAAACTATTACTCTCTCATTCACCTCAATTTCTTGACGCTCATTCCTTTGTACTACGCTGTTGCTTGGCCTTATTCTATCATACATATTGAGTTTGGACATGGCATCGACATCTCGCTTTATGCTGCAGGGAGCAACCTCAAACCCAACTATCTCATAGTATGGCTTCTCTTTGATTTTGGTCTCATGAACGAAGACCCTGAATTTGAGATGATTGATGATATAGTATACATAAAAAGGAAATCCATGATAAGCAACAGGAAATCCCGTCTTCTGAATCTGCAACCATTCTTGCCCACGGACCTCAAGACAGGTAGACTATCCAGAATCAAATTCGCGTGATAGAATTTATCGGTTCTCTTTCTCCAGAGCTCTACTGATTGTTTGGTTAATTTGCTTGAAGTGCAGAGGTAGAGAGACTCATTGGTGTTGACGCTAAAGCGGTAAGGATAGTTTTGAATCTTCTCCCCATCAAGAGCTGGCCCAATTTCTCCCAACTGCTCCAAACCCCGCTGCTGGGTTGACAGAAAGGGAGGCTATAGTAGCCTCGGGGAAGCAGAGTATTGATAGATGTGAGTGAATTGACTTTTGCATAGATAGATTCACTTGGGGAGTAATATTGTAGCTTGTGGTTACCCAGCAGAGACATCCCATAGCACACATGAGCAGCGAAGAGCACGAATAAAATCAATGAGCAGATGAAAGGAGAAATTTTGGAGTTGGGCATTTCTGATTAAAAGATCAGAACATAATTATTTGTAGAAATGGGTCATTCAGATTATTGATAATTAGATTCATGTTATCCGGTAGAATGCTATTTGGATCTCAGTGGCTCAAACAAAGTGTTATATTTGAGTTCAAGACGCATCAAGTTGAAAAAAAATTTGATTCCATTAACTACTAAGACTAATATAGCGCAACAATAGAGAGAAATAGGTAGCAACCCAAATTTTTTGCTTGCAGGTTAATCAAGTGGTCTTGCTGAGCTAATTAAGAATCTGATTCAATTGACAATCTTTGAGTTTTGGAAGAAAGAAAAGAGGTAAAGGATATTACTTTACCTGGGTGTTTACAGTACTGGAAGAATCTGAGAAGAGGAGAAACTGTCCACAGATGAAGGGAGGATAACACTCTTACATGATGGTATTAAGATGCATTATGGTGTCAAAATTTCATTAATGGCGTTGACCATCTTAACCAGGACAAACTGGACAAGGATGGTGGCAGCATTTTGACTATCTTAAGCAGAAAAAAAGATGGGACAGTTGGGGGGGGGGGGGGGGGGGGGAGAGGGGGGGGGGGAGGGGAGAGAGAGAGAGAGAGAGAGAGAGAGAGAGAGAGAGAGAGAGAGAGATTTTTGGGTATGATAGGATAAAAATATAACCCTTGTACAGGCAGAAAAAGTGCTCTTGATCCTGCAACTCAAACTCAGGGCGCTTTTTGTATGCAGGAATCCAAAATTCCAATACAGATACCTGTGTTTAACACAAATTGAATAGCATATTCTTGATGGTTAATTTTCTCATATATATTTCTACATGAATTGAATGGCATATTCTCGATGGGTTGCACTTCGAGCCTGACTGTTCTAATCTTTCATCTCATCATCACAGAGGTGGGTCTAGAAACTTTATCATTGATTCATTTGTTTTGTATATAGAAACCTTTGAGAAAATCTCATCCGATTATCAGAAAGAGTGTTGCTTCATACCATAGTTCTTTCAATTATGCCTTGCCTAGTAATATTTAACATATTTATTTTTGTGAGAACAATATTTAACACATCTATTTTGTAGGTACCTTAACATATATTTATTCATTTTCACTCTGGTTTGCTTCCATAATCATGCTCTATGCTACGGGAATCTTGCATGCTGCATCAGCTGTAAGCCTTTTAACTGTCATCTCTGCGTCTACTGAGATTGTAATGATTTTTTCTTGGTTGCTTATTTACATTTAGTTGATCTATCTCTGTATAGTGAGAACAAATTGTTTTCAATCCTACTATGATACATGAAGTGACAACTTTGTTGCTACTCTCAACTAGACTTATAGCTATCTTCACAATAGTGTTGTATGCAAAACATGTAGTGACAACTAGTTGTCTTCACCCTTAATAAGGAAAACACCTGTGATTAGTCATGGCCACCATGTATTTTTACTGGGACAAAGAAGAAACCTTTCTGAATCTTCAGAATATAGATAATATAGAGAAAATATTTGTTTACACACTCTACACTTGGTAACAAGAAATTTTATGAAATGCCTTTTCTTATTTGTTTATGACAATTACTTCCCTCAAAAATAAAACATATCTATGAAGGACAGGGAATTACAAATACTCAAAGATAATTCAATGTTACAAAAACCTCCACTTAGAAGAAACAAAGATTATCATGCAGAACTCTTGCGAAAAGTTAGATGCAGTAACAAGCTATAATCCAAGGAAGGGTGCGATCATCTGAATTTAGAATTGCATCCTTTTTTCTTTGTGAGAAGCTACTGCCCTGACGGTAACAGAACATAACATTGGGGAAAATATGACAAAAAATAACATAGTGCTAATTTATAATGTCAAAATCTATACTTTGTGAAACTAAGGCATCTTTAAACAACTTAGGGTAATTTCTTTTATAAATCATTACTTCTATTAAATTGCAGAGTTCTTTAAAACTTGCAAGCGGTAAAACTATAGCATAAGTTGACCTTTTTTTTGCAGTTTGTTCAAAATGAAAATGCCTATAATTTAGCTCTCTTGAACTCAACGTCCCTATAAATGCTAAGTGCTTAGAGCTACTCAAATTCTGTGCAGATTCACAGAAAGGTTTAAATATTGAGGATCAAACTCTTTGGCTTATTAATTATTGTTGTTGTTGTTGTTTTGATTAAGAACCGAGGGGGAAATTCCTGCGGCATTTCATTAAAAGAGATTTAACGAAACATTTCCAAAAGCAGGATACAAGCATTTCTCTCACACATAAATTGCACCAGAAAAAAAAAACAAAAGAAAAAGAAAATGAAAGTGAAACAGAAAAAAGAAAAACAGAGGACTCCCCCCCCCCCCCCCGCTACACTGACGTTGCACTTCTCGCACCGCCTTTTCAGAATCTCCACTTCAAAAAGACTCCACATGCTCCAGAACTCCAATCCGTAGACGGACACTCCAACTATAGATCCCGGAGTACCTGCCACCTCCTGGGTTAACTCTGCTCCTCATTATATTTGCTCCTTAGCGTAAGAGTTTGACCTTCTTTCCCTGCTTCTGTCGTGTTGGATCAGAGGATAGCATATTCCTTAAGCCACTATCATCCCCTACTCCATTAAGCTCATTTCAACTAAGTCCAAAAAGGAGTCTGTATCCACTAGCCCCGCTTTCATCCCCTGCTCGTTCACGATCAGCTCTGCATGGTGCTTGGAGTCAGAATTTCGCTTATCCAGGAACTCTGGCCCATTTAAAAAGAACCCCTTTTAGCACCATTAGTTCGTCTACTTAAATGGGGCCCATCTGAAACTGGGCCTTTGTTAATAACGCTGGCCACATCAGATGTTGGGCCTTTGAAAAGTAAGCTAGTCCAATTCTGATCCATACTTGGCCGGTATGTCGGATTCGGTTTTGAGTCCTTATCTGCCCGACCCGAATCAGCTAACCTTTGCCTCGCAGTCCTAAGTACCTGAATAGAAGGTAGAGCCTCTCCCAAAGCGGGTCGGTGATGAATCTGAATTCCGCTCAAACCCGAAACTCGGCTGCCCCTCAGAAATTGAATTCAAATTTGAATCTGCCGACCTTCGAAATCCGCGTCCAACGACCACTGAACCGCGCAGCGCGTCACTATCACTGACGCCCTCTGCCCCGTTGGTGCCAGCCTGTCTAATGATCGGTTCGTCACTCGAAGCACCCTCCTCTCTTACCTGTGTTGCCGCCAAATGCCTATCGTCGGTCGTTTCCGTGATAACTCCTTAACTGCTATGCGCAGCAGTGTCAATGGCGACCGCGCTAGAGAATGATTCCTTGGTCGTCGCTTGCGCCGCCATGCGGTTGGCAGGAAACTCAAAATTAAAGACCCCTGCCTCCCTCTCCGGCTTGGTGTGACCCCTAATGATCGGAAACTCAAATGAATCCTAATCACCGCTCTCAATTCCACCACCCTCTGACCAGCCGGTTGACGCGACCGATTCCTTCTTCAGCCCCCTCATGACCGCCTCGGCGAAAGAAAGAGCCAACCTAGGCTCCGCCGTGCCGTTGTCCACCGCAGTCGACCCAATCCGGAGGTGGGGATTGAGGCTTCTTCCTTCGACAAGCCCCTACACCATCCCCTTGGTAAGAAAAAGTCGCACAACCATGTACACGTCTCGACCACCAACGACACTGAACTGTCCCCAAGTCCTCAGGTAAAACCCCTTGATCTTTGTCTCCTACTTAAACTCCTCTTCTCTGACCTCAGCCCGCTTAGGGCATCCTCTAGCAACATGTTCCTGTCGCCGACATGTGAAGCACACGATCCCAGTGGGGCATGCTGCCTTCCAATGGCCGAGGATGCCGCAGAGGTGACACTCGGGACTTAGCTAGCCGCGCTCAGCTATCTTGGAGCATCCTTGTCCCTGTTTTGCTCTCGCTGTCGCCCTGCCTCACCTCACCGCCTTCCGATTAGGAACCTCTGACCAAACTCTCCTTCCTCCCTGCGATGAAGTAGAGTCCTCAACAGACCCCATGAGGAATAAACGTCAACAGACATAATCGAGGGTAGCATGATTCCCTTCAAAAATGATCCAGAAATATCATCAAATGGCTGGAGTGCATGGAAGAAGAAGAAGAGAAATGGGTTCCAGCAAAGAAAAAGGGGAGTTCAAAATACAAAACATACCACAGAAACCATAAATAACAGCTAAAGAAGAAGAAAAAAAGAGATTGGGGTCAAGGGTGAGGTTGAGGGGAGAAGGGGGAGAAAAGGTGAAGGAAATGAGGGGGCGAAGGTGGAGGGAGAATGACAGAAGAGAAACGAGGAAGGAGGATAAGAATGACACAGAGGTGAGTTAGATGAGGAAGGAGGAGGGAGGGGCTGAAGATGGCGGTGGAAGTTCCGCATCCATGGCGGAGGGATTCTCTCTTGTTGTGCTCTTCTGTTATATTTGAAAAATAAGATGGCTAAATCCTTTCCTCTCTCCATAAGTAAGGATGATAATGGTCCAGGCCCGAGAAGGGAGGTCACAGTGCCTGGCCTTAAGTTTTTTATAGTCTTCAATTTTGGTCTGGTCCTGCCGAAAGGTTTTTACATACTAAGCCCCAATCCCATCCTTGTGTGCTTTAAGACGGCCTTATTAATTGTTAAAATGTCATCTTAATGGATTGTCCTAAGATTTCAAGGCCATATATCATAAAATTAAACTTTTATAGTCTACTTGCCTACTTAAAAATAAATAAATAACACGTAAAATATTCAAATATTGATGTAGTGATGAAAAAATATCTTCAAAACAATAAATCAGAGATTTAAATTATTCTTATGTATTGGAAGTCAAAATTCCTCTGAAAGAAAAATGAAACCTCTTGGGCCTTATGGGCTCGGGTTATTGTTTGGGCTCGAGTAGGGCCTATGGTAAGCCCGAACCTTGACCCTTTATCACCCTTGCTGGGGACAAAATTGTTCTAAGATGTTTTCCTCAAATTTATTTTAGTTCTTTCACAAGCAGGTGCTTTACTTACTCTCCAAGTTCTTCTGGGTTGGCTCTTGTGATGGGGAAAGTCACAAGTTTAAGAAAGAGTACCAAAATGTTTAAAATTACTTTTATCTCTAATAAAGGTGCGTTACACAAACATATTAATCTAACAACAACCACAGCAACAATAACGATACAATTTGGCTTGTACTTTGCTACATAGATAAATGCATTTCATACAGAATACCTTGGTATGAATAGATAGAGCATGACTCAAAGTTGAGAAAGCTCAATCATTCTTTGCCATGACCTTTAGGCTCATGTAACACCATCCTCCTTCCGTTATGAACCTTAGGCTCATGCAAGCAAGGAGAAACACAAATCCCTGTGTAACAAGAAAGAGCCAATATGGACTGGATATGGGTATAACTATTTATGTATCCACTTTGAGCAAACATGGATACTGATATAGATGTTAGTTAAATACAAAAGTTATACTCTATCAATTGTAGATGGAAATGAATCAGATATAAGTTAAAATTCATATTTTCTTACCATGAATACAAGGGGGGTCCATGCTGATGTAATACATTAACTTTTCTAATCACTGCATAAATAATATAAAATTTGAAATAACAAAATACATCATTGGATTAAGTAGGAAAAAGAATTTAACACAGGGATTACATTCATCTCAATTCACCTCAATGCACAGAGAGTTAAACGAGAAGAGGAAATTGAAAATTTCTAAAGCAGAAATATGCGGAACCTTTCTGCTTCCTTTTTCTAGTGGAGATACAACACAAAACGTTGGGTTGTGTCTTGCATCCGATTGAGCATCTGATTGGCTTTATAGAACTATATATATCTGTCATTCTGGGAATGAGAAGTGACGTTCAAGATGATGTGAGATGACTTCCTTTTTCTAGTGGAGATACAACACAAAACGTTGGGTTGTGTCTTGCATCCGATTGAGCATCTGATTGGCTGTATAGAACTATATATATCTGTCATTCTGGGAATGAGAAGTGACGTTCAAGATGGTGTGTGTGTGTGTGTGTGTGTGTGTGTGTGTGTGTGTGAGAGAGAGAGAGAGAGAGAGAGAGAGAGAGAGAGAGAGAGAGAGAGAGAGATGGTTCTCTTTTATAATCCTGGTTTGCTTTCTTTTCATAGTGGATTTCTTGCATCGGTGCCCCATAGATGTAGGTTGGAGTTGACTGGCCGAACCACATAAATCTTGTGTTATTCTTCTTGTGTGGTTATGTGTTCATGTTGTTTGATCTTTCGGTGCGAGAAGGAAGGGGGGTGTCTCCATCCCTAACAAAGAAAACGAGCAAGAAAAATTTTCCACTCTCCATGTGCGCATGCACACTGACGCAAACTTGCACGTTTGTGTATAAAATCTGGCATCCAAATTCTATGGAATGGAAGCATGATCTGTCTATGTGAAGCAAGAAAGAGTCTATATGAAGTAGTAAAATAAAACCAGGTTAGGATGTGGACCAGACATGTGTATAACCATATCCAGTCTGCTTTGATTGAGAAGATATGAAAACTTGCATCTTTTCCATTACAGATGGATAACGGAATTTGATGTGGTATCAATAAAACCAATTTTGGTGAACATGAATACACCAAAAGGAATATCTACCATGATGTAATACATGAATTTCGTTAGTTACTACTTAAATAATATGAAGCAATAGAGTGTATATTTGGTCAACTTATTATTTTGAGAAAAGTTCATATCTGTCAATAATTTGAACACAAGTAATTTTTTTTTTCTTTTTTGGCCTAATTGAGAACCGTTGGCCAAATTTTATTAAATCAACATAATACGTTTTGTTCTATAGGGTTTATGGTAAATTGGACATTAGAATGTGGATGGGGTTTGGATGCTGGCCTCTGAATTTGGATTCAAACCTTTTGGAAGTACACTGATATTCGAGGACTTTTTGAATGGAGGCATTCCAAGAGGAGAAAAACTTCCACAATTATATAATAATCTTTCTGGTGGAGATTCAATACAAAGAAAAAGAGAACAACATTTTCCACTCTCAACATGCGTACAAGCATGCACACACGAAAGATGTCTAGATGGATTTATAAGCAAATCCTTCGGATTCAAAGTCAAGGATAAACGATGCAAATTGAAAATCAATTCCAAAATCAAGTATTCAACTTTATCTATATCATCTGCGTCTACAATAAGTACAACAACAAGAGTAAAAGCTCCTAGGGAAAAAAAAAAATTAAATGATCAAGAATTCTCGTGCCTATGCATCAAATAGACACAAATGGACAACCGTGAACCGGGAACAAGATGTTGATTAGATTCATGGTTTGTGGCAACCAAATTTAGAATCCAAACCTTTCACATGAACTTAATATTTTAAAGCACTTGCACACAACATTTTCTTGCATCATCTTATGCTAAAGATTAAATCAACCATGTATTTCCCTTTTTTCCGTTCTTTACATCAGTTAGTGGTCTAGATTATAGAAATCTATTTCTTGCTCAAAAGGGGAAAATCTTGATTAAATGATTATACTGATATTACCTCTCAAACATCTACTTTCAGAATTCATGGACAGAGCTCGAGAACCTATAATTTCTCCAGGATGGCAAGATAACAAAGAAAGCTTAATGCTGAAAGGAATCGAACTGCACCAGTGGACAACATCACGGCAAGAGCTAAAATCATTGAGTACCCAAGATAGAGTGCAGCTGATGCAGTCTCACTCAGTCCTCTTAGATCAAACATGAGGTACACAGAGTAAAGAAACACATGGAAGCCGCTCGAGCCCCAGTTACAGTCCTTAGTGGCAAAACACATATAACCTTGCCATCCAGATACTGCCAGCGCTAGTGATTACTGATTACTAGCAAGAAGAAAGTTATTAAGTATTGGAAATCATCGTAGAATCTCCCTCTTCAGATACTAGTGAAAAATATAAAAGAGGCCGGTATTGATGCTCCTGAAGGCAACAAAGCCAGCTAATAGCACAAGGAACAGTGTGTACAGTGGTCTTGCTGGTATTTTTGTCCTGTTTTCTGTCATCTTCATTGGGAATTCTAATGGTTCATCAGACCTTGCTGATATAAAACCTCCCAAAAGAGTCAGTGGTACTAAAATGCAAAGCCATAGAGCAATAAGGGTGAAATATATGAAGAAAGACATGGCACCTGTGCTTCCATTGACATAGTGTATGATGTTCAGAACTGAGAAGATGGCGCAAAGAATGCCGGAGAAGGAGCAAGCAGTCACCCAAGACACTGATTTCCAGTTTGTGGCATTGACTTTGATACTTCTCCACATCCAAACACCGACATAGCCGGCAATAGTTCCAAAAAGGAGGTAAAGTATTATCATACCTGTAAGAGAATATCTCCAGAGCCTGGCGACATGAAGCCCAGAGCTGCAAAGGGTGTAGTTACAATAGTCATTCCTGCAATCTGGATTCCAGTTGCAACCATTATGCACAAAATCTTTTGAGCAGTTTGACTCTCTGAATGCAACTTCCGAGAAAAGTTTGGCTTTCGATATCCCATCATTCGTAAGTGGTAAGCTTTATTTACTCTTTGCCGGTTTCCTCCAAATTTTGAAGCTGGCAAAACCAGCAACTACTAAGATGCTAATCACCAAGTTTATTATTGAATAAAACTGGACTTCCTGCCTTCCTTTCTCGAAGTATACTTCCCATTGGGACTGCCAAGTTTTGTTACTCGGGACAAATTCAACTTCATATGTGAATGTTACTCTCTCATTCACCTCGATTTCTGGACGCTCATCCCTTGTCACTATGCAGTTGTTTGCTGTTATTCTGTCGTACATATTGACTTTCAACATGGCATCAGCATCTCGCTTAATGCTGCAGGGAGCAACCTCAAACCCAACTATCTCATATTAAGGCTTCTCTCTGATCTTGGTCTCATGAATCGAGACCTGATTTGAGATGGTTGATGATATAGTATACACAAAAAGAAAATCCATGATAAGCAACAGGAAATCCCGTCTTCTGAATCTGCATCGATTCTTGCCCAGGGGACATCAAAACCGGTAGACCATCCAGAATCAAATTCGCGTGATTGAATTTATCTGTTCTCTTTCTCTAGAGCTCTACTGATTGTGTGGTTAATTTTCTTGAAGTGCATGGGTAGAGGGACTCATTGGTGTTGATGTGAAACCTATAAGGAGAGTTCTGAATCTTCTTCCCCATCAAGAGCTGGCCCAAATTCCCCCAACTGCTCCAGACCCTGCTGCCGGGTATATAGAAAGGGAGGCTGTAGTAGTCTCGGGGAGCAAATTATCAATAGATGTGAGTGAATTGACTTTCACATAGATATGTTCACCTGTGGCAAATTATCAATATATTGTTGCTTGTTGTTAACCAGCAGAGACATCCCATTGCACAAATGAGGAGCCAAGAACAGGAATAGAGTCAATGAGCAGATGAAAGGAGAAGTCTCGGAGTTGGGCATTGCTGACAAAAAGATGTGAACAGAATGTATTCAGAAATGGATCATTTAGATTATTGATCATTAGATTTCGTGTCAAGCTAAACAGAGTTTGTTGATTATAACAGGAAATGTTATAAGCTTGGTGTTGTTAAAATTTAACATCAAATATCATTTGGATTATTGATCATTAGACTACTTACCTGGGTGCTTACAGTACTCCTTGAAGAATCTGCAAAGAGTAGAAAATGTCCAGAGAGGAAAAGGGAGATTAAAAAAAAAAAAAAACTGTGACATTATGGTGTTAAAGATACATGATGGTGTTTAATTATGATCTCGTTAACGACGTTGACCATCTTAGACTGGACAAACTGGACAAGGACGGTCAGTGTTGACTATCTTAAACAGAAAAAGATGTCAAGATTCTCATTGATGCCACATTCCCATGTTTTCTTGGTATCTGATTCTCCGTACGTTTCCACATGGTGGGAATTCATAAAATAAATTTGATCCTTCAATTTTTTTTTAAAAAAAATTCTTTCTCATTGTTTCTTCTCATGCTTTTATCATTATGGTTGTTGTCATCGTGGTTGCCTTTATTGTCATGTTTATCACCAAAGGCTCACTATCATCGTCGTTACTGCGGTCGTCAGTGCCACCAGCCAATTACAACAACCACTGATATCGCCATCACCACTGCCACTGGCTCAATATTGACGTTAGATTAGAATCATTAGATTGTTTTCTTTCTTGAGGCGAGTTCTTAACTAAATATTAGTTCAAATCTTTAATAGTAGTGTGATCCTCCAAATTATTTCAATTAACGACTTCATGTTGTATGTACATGCTAAATTTATCAAATGTACAAGAAAAATGAGACATTGACAGTGTAGGAACCTGGAGATGGCTAAGAACAAACCCTATATCATAAACAACAGCCAAAGAGAAGACATAAAGAATTTAATGAGATTCAGCAAGATTGCCTACGTTCCCGAGATAGAATAGAGAGAGACTTATTGATGATTAGCTCACTTTACAAGAGGAAGATGTTTTACACATTTTTTCTCATTCCCACACAATGAACACATCTCCCTATTTATACACAAGAGGAGAGAAAGGCAAAAACCAGAATGGGTTCGGTTCACAGCAGCTGCAGAGCCTGACTGCTCTCGACCGGCTCAAGCACACCGCTCTCTGTTAAATATCAGAAAGTGGGGGTGGTCGACCGATTGGCATCCCCCACTCTTTGTTAAATTCCAGAGAGTGGGACGGTCGACCGGCCGGTCGGTCGACTTTGCACAATATGCACATATTTGCACGTTGGTCGACCGGGCGGTTGGCCGTTCTGATGCCTTGCTTGCTTTTACTTGTTTTCTTTAGCATCAATCTCTTCCCTCTTTCTCTCCAACAAGAGCTAAAAAACTCTACCATCTAGGATTTGATCATCTCTTTATAATTCTCCACCTCGGTGAAGATTTCACAAATCTGAGCCAAATACTAATGAATCCAACGTCGCTTTGAGATCGACACACAATCTCCGCCACGAGATCGACACACGATCTTCGCCACAAGATCAACACACGATCTTTGCTCCGAAAATAACTACGGGAAGGACACACGATCTCCGCTGAGCAGACTAAGACACCAAATTGACTAATCAAACAAGTTGCACCATTACGGCTGACTACATACCCCTATCCTGTAACGTTCCGATCCCGCGGGTACGGAGATGTTACTGCGACATATATATGTAGGTCGAAAATATCCTCATGTATATACGCTAAGCATCAGTACATGCAAGAATCAGAGTACAGGAGTACGTGTTGCATTATACATTCCAACATAAGAGTACAATTACAAAATTATCATAGGATGTGATACAATATTACAAGAATATTACATCACCGATATGCGCAAATGCGAGAATACAAAGGGATACAGTTATGAACAGTACAAAAAACGCTCACGAGTTGCAAAAGCAAAACTCAAGAGACAACCAGGGGCCTGAATGAAAAGGACTCTGGCGGTCTGCCAATGGTCCACGCTTGTACTACGCATCTTTGATCAGCAACCAGGAGAATCCACGAGCTTCAAGCTCCAATATCTGAACATGCTTGCCCAGGAGAGTCAGAACTCCCCAATGAGTGGCAAAATGAATGCCAAGTGGCATGCACAGATAATCACACGTGTATCGATAAATCCGAGTTAAAAAGCATGTACTGAAAATCATGTCGTGAGCTCAGGCATACAAGAGCAGACGATGAGACAGTAAATAAAGTAAATGTGCAAAACAAGTTATATAAACTGAAATTACCGGTCCGTGAGATTAGTACATCGAAGGAATAATCCAAGCAGGAAACCCTTATATATATACCTTATATCTTACATCACTATATCCTGAGTTCATATAACCTGAGTTGTCTCCTAGATTAAGAAAATATCATAAAACTGATAGAAAATTGATAAAATCAATAATATCGAATACAAGCAAAACCAGTTGTACAAGCTCAGTTTACGACTTCACGCGACAAGTACGTCGAAGGAATAACCAAAATAAGGAAACTCTCATCTATATACCTTATACCCCTT
The DNA here is from genome assembly GCA_038442645.1 of Agave tequilana. Classification (NCBI taxonomy): domain Eukaryota; kingdom Viridiplantae; phylum Streptophyta; class Magnoliopsida; order Asparagales; family Asparagaceae; genus Agave; species Agave tequilana. The sequence continues at coordinate 55,347 of JAVJIF010004578.1, forward strand.
GTTACCGTAATGCGAGTGTATACGACCCGAATTGCAAAATAACACAATGAATTGTTGATTAGAATCTTATTATTATTATTACTACTACTACTACTCGTACGACCCATATATCTAGGTATGTTCCCTAGCATCCCAACACACATACATCCATATATGAGTAAGTTGAGCTTGTTATTGGAAATTGATGATGAAACCAACGGGTTATATTTACAATGAGTCCCCTGCATACCTGAGACCACGGCCCAGGATGTTCCGTTGCTGGAGTACGAAACATACCGCAAGGCATACAGGAGATGGGTCTTATATTGTGCCCATTCAGGAATATAACAGGAGGTAGGGAGCCAACGCTCCCCTCAGAATACCTGGAGGCCCTCAGGTAGATCCGAAAGTTTTAATTACACAATATAACTAATACCACTGTAAACATATTCACCACTTGAAGTACATCAGTTTCCCCTTACCGGTCTTTTTTAAAGTTTATTATTATGTATTTATCATATTATGGAAATAGCATGAGCATGACATGTTCAGGAGTTACATGAGTAATAAGAGTACATAAGTACTAGAAATACATGTCACTATATATAATACAGGATAATAAGACAGGATTCCCGAAATATGATAATCACAAGTTAAGTGGTAAGGTAGTAGGTGATAAGTGATATCAAACAAGTGACAGGTGATAGTATGTAGGAGTCAGGTGGTAAGTAATAGCACAGTGAATATCACTATCGTATAGCACAATACAAGAAAATAGTACAGATACTGAGATCAGTATGAATGTAGGAAAACCGTATCGATACAAGAGATCAGTATGAATATAAGAAAACGATACGGTTTTGAAAAACAGTTCAAGCACAAGTTTCAAACTCTACACAATCATCAAGATAAGAATAATAATTGAATTATCAAGTAGACAAGCAGCCATGCGAGCGTACATCCAAGCGAAGCTACACAAGCAGAAGCGAAGCTAACATACATCACTAGACGCTATCATATTCTGCATGGTTACCGCTTGAGGCACAGCTAAACGGATAGGGCGGAGCGATCGTATGAACGCTATTCTACTGCATGTGGCGAAGTCGTGCTCACGGTGTATTGTGCTAGAACGGAGTTAGCGGTAAAGTATTGAGCGTTAGGTCTACCTAGTAGGTGTAGCTAAAAGACCTAATGGTCTGAACGCACTCCCTCTTTCGAGGAAGTGGGTGAGAGCCCAAAAGGCTGAAGGGCCGGAAGGCCAAGTAGGTACTTGCAAAAGTGTTAGTACCAAGCACACGCATGTGTACGCGTTGGAAAAATCACAATTACAAAATTCTTTTAATTGAATAGAAGATTATAATGGATACAATCCGATTACAAAAGAGGGAAGAATTGTTAGATCTCCCCTTTGTTTAATGCTGGGTTCTTCTTGTAGGGTGGAGAGTGATTCTTATTCTCCGTTGATGAACCGAATGGGAAGCTTGATTTTCGGATATTCTTGCTCTCATTGGAAGCCCACTGATCAGGTATGAAACCTTAATCTTGTTGGCCCAAAGGCCATTAGCCCTATATCTTGATGGATATTTTGATGATAACAAACCATATCTAGTTATGTATTTAACAATTTTTGTTTAAAAATCATTTCAGGTTAAAACAGGTTGATTTGACGGCTCCACAATCAAGACTCACAAGTTTGGAGTTCGCCAAAAATTTGCATTCCCAAGCCAAGCACAATAGAGAGCTTCGGGAACAAGACGATGAAGTAAAAACCAAGTCAAGATCAAGACTATGAAGAATACCAAGATTTGTATTTGTATTTTTCATTTTAGATATTTTGTCAAAACCTAGATGTTAGAAGTAGAGTTATGGGATTACCACCTACACACACATTTTAATTTGGTTCATGACTTCAAAAAGATTTTTAATTTCTATTTTCAGTTTAGAGTTAACATGTTAAGTTTTGGAAAATAGTTTAAGGTGTTGGAAAAACATTTATTTGGAAAAACAAGTTTTATCAAAAAGTTTTTATAAAAATGTTTCAAATTTGTTAGAGTAGTGACATAGGCTCATACTCTAAGTTTTACAAGATACAAAACTTCTAATCCAAGACCAATTCCAAAAACCCATGTTTCAGGTTTCTAGAAGTTCTGATTTTTCAGAACTGACAGAATCCGGTCGACCGTCCCGGTCGACCGGCGCGACAATTCTGTGCATGTCGTGTCAGTCGACCGCCTCGGTCGACCGAGCACTGTGCAGTGCTCTCGGGTTGTTTGGGTCGACCGGGCGGTCGACCGTAGATCCCCAACGGTCTGATTTTTGACCGTTGGCGGTCGACCGTCCCGGTCGACCGGCTGCTGTCAGATTTTCTGACAGACTCCAACAGCTCTATTTTCTGACAGATTTTCTTTTGGGATTTGATCCCAACGAATCTCTGGAGATATTTTTGACCCCTATAAATAGGAGGTCACTTCAAGATGATAAATAACAATTAAGATCATTTTTACAAGAGATTTTCAAAAGATTTACAAGTTTTCAAAAGGCTTTCATTTAGAAAAGATTTTCTCTCCAAAAGCCCTAAATTTCTAGACACCCATTTGAAGTCTTTATCTCTACTTCTCTCTAGCTTTTGCACTACACAATCCCATAATTCTTCATCTACATATTGGTTCTAGGATTGTGCAAGTGAGCGATTTTTGATCAAGTGTGATCACCTTCTTATTGAGTGAAGTTGTAGAGGCATCGGCCTCAAGCGAGCTAGTGTGCTCCGGGTGGTGTTGCGGCATCACGAGAGATAGGACAAGTGTGTCCTTGTATTGGTAGTCTAGTGGGATCTTCAATAGTGGAAATCCTTCAAGTGTGAAGGCGGGGACGTAGAGCGTGGCTCGAACCTCGGAAACATATCTGCGTGTTCGCGTTTGCTCAAATCTCTCTAAACTCAACTCCTTTATTTTCTTGCACTATAAATTGCCTTATTTATTGCAAGTCTTTTATTTGAGCTAATTGTGTTAGTTAGAATTTTAAATTCCGCATTTGTGCCATTTACATATAGCCATCACCTATTCACCCCCCTCTAGGTGATTTCAATTGGTATCAGAGCCTAACCCTAATATTTGGTTTAACCACCTTAGGGAGATCCTTGTTATTGGCTATACTATTTGTTGCATTCTTCATATTTTGTGCATCTTACTATTCATCTATGGCTTCACTTGATTTTTCTAGCATCAAGTCCCCACCTAAATTTGATGGCTTGAACTTCTCCATTTGGAAGGTCAAGATGAACCTCTTCCTTAAGTCCCTAGGAGTTAGGGTAGCTAGGGCCATAACTAAAGAATTTGTAGAGCCTCTCACCGATGAGAGATCATGGTCCGAGGACACTACCAAGGACTATGAGGCTAATGCTAGGGCTCAATATGCTTTAACCCAAGCCCTTAATGAAGATGACCTCTCACGCATTATTAACCGTAAATCTGCATATGAAGTATGGAATGTTTTAATTATGACTCATGAGGGAACGTCACAAGTCAAGAGATCCAAGATTGACTTGCTACGTTCTCGATATGAGAATTTTTATATGCTTGAAAGTGAGAATATTGATGACATGCTCACTCGTTTCACCAAGATCACTAATGCTTTATCTTCTCTAGGTGACACGATCGACAATGACCAAAAGATTCGCAAGGTCATTAGAGCTCTTCCCAAAGCTTGGGAAGTCAAGGCGACCACTCTCAAAGAGCTTAACGATCGGGAGGAGATGGACTTCTCCGACTTCATCGGTAATCTCAAAACCCATGAGATGGAGATGAAGGTAAGAGAAGAAAGGGAGGCACCCAAGAAGAAAACAATCGCCTTCAAAGCCACTCCAACCACTATTGAAGAGGACGACTCATCGGAGGATTGCGATGAGGACTTTGCCATGCTTATCCGGAAGGTAGGCAAAATGTTTTACAGGAAAGGGAGGCAAAGCAACTTCCGAAGAGGGAAACCTCAAGGAAGGTTTGAAAAGAAGAGAGAAGAACCCGGTCCTTGCTTCCATTGCAAGAAGATCGGACATCTCATAGCGGATTGCCCCGCTCTCCAAGCAACCACCTCCAAGCATGCACCAAAGAAGAAAAAGGCTATGGTAGCAACGTGGGATGACACGGAGTCGGAATCCGAAGAGGAGAACGACGCCGCTCATATGTGCTTCATGGCACAAGGTGAGGATGCTTCTAAGGTAACCCTTGATAACACTTTAGAAGATGATGATCTTACTATGGATGAACTTGCACATTTTTTCGAAGACTACAACATAGATATGAGATCTCTTAATCTCATAATAAAAAATTGAAAAAGGAAAATGATATTTTAAAGAATAAACTTGATACTTGTCTTAATGAGAAGAATGTTTTATCTATTGCTTTTGAAAAATTGAAAAATGACTTTGATAAATATAAATTGGCTAATAAAGGAAAACCCCCCATGGTTTCTTGTAATAAAAATGAATTTGTGGAAATTCAAAAACGTGTTGAAAATTTGGATAACACTTTAAAGAAGTGTGCTTTTGATCTTAATAAATTTGCATCTAGATTTCCTAAGGGAGTAACCCAAGGGAAATATACACACCATGCTCATGCACGGAAACATGCACACACACATAAACATGCATACATGTATGGTAGTGGTAGAATTTACATTTGCACGCATTGTGGCCGCAAAGGCCATTTAGAAAAATTTTGTTTTGCTAAGCATAATGTACATAATAAACATGTTTGGGTTCGCCCCGGTACTAACCCTATAGGACCCAAGAAAATTTGGGTACCAAAAGACCCACCTATTTTGGTTGATACAGGTGGATCTACTTCCTCCAAGACATAGGGGGAACGGTGTCCGGGTGGTGGATGCAACAAAGCCCAAGATCACATCAAGCTTGCATCGCTATCGTGGAGGCACCTATATTTTGGAGATTGCCCATGTTCGGTAACTTCTCCATTTAAAAGTTTATTTTTTTGTTTGATATATATACAAATGTATAGAAGTGTTAGCTTATTTTTGTGCTCTATAGACATATGCTAATGTAGAGTTACATTTCTATCTCAATTGTGTATATGCCATATTTTTTTTTGTTTGTTTGATATCTTTTGTGAATGTCCACATATCTAGTCTTCATGATATATCTATGTACACATCGTATTTCAAAAACTAAAATTAAATTTTTTTTTTTGTAAATTTTTTTCATATTTAAAGCAAATACCTTAGAGATGGCAATTGCGCACCTCAACTCATTCAAGAGGAATCAAGAGGATGAAGTTCAGAACCCGTCACTGGGTATTCGGCTTCAACATCTCTAAAACTTTGTATTATATATGAAAAATTAAAATAAAATGTCTTATATGTAATTTTGGTTGATAAGTTGACTTTATGAAGATTAAAACATGTTGTTTGTATAATTATATCATCCTTGTATTTAATTAATATTTTAAATTTTTTTTCTTTCTGGCTGTTGCTGCAGACTGTCTTTCAGGCAAAGACGGTCGACCGTAAATAGGCGCGGTCGACCGATTTCGCCTGAAATATATTGCCTTTATTTTTTATCTGCTATCGGTCGACCGTCCTTAGGCCCGGTCGACCGCTGCAAGTTTGCAGAACTCTCGGGATCCTTGGGTCGACCGACCGGTCGACCGTTCTGAGATTACAGAGCTCTCGGGTTTTCTGGGTCGACCGACCGGTCGACCGTTCGTCGATTTCAGCCTTAAACTGCTATTTATTTTCACTTTCTCTCTCTCTCTCTCTCACTCTTTCAGCCGACGAACCCACTTTCTCCCCTTCTCCAAAATTTTCCCTATCTCTCTAATCTCTCAATCATTTCAAAATCCACTCAAAACCACCTCATACTCCATCTACAAGTGCTTGATCTTCAGTTTCAGGTCTTCTCATCCGCTGGATTCAAAGATTTTCAGGTTTTCTTGATCTAGGGTTTTGGATCTTCATCTCTCAGGTAAAAATCTGATTTTTCCCTCTGATCTTACTATCTAGCTTCTAGATCTTCCCTTATTTGTCATCATTTCTAGGTCTCTAGCTTTCTAGATCAAGCCCTAACCTAAAAATCATCTTTTTCTTCAAATATGTCTACATCTAAAAGAACTAGGACTGAGAAAGGTAAATCAATAGCTCATACCTCTTCCCACACTCCAAAACCTAAAGAACCTTTGTAAATGAGCTTGCTGGAAACCGTTATATCAATCTTTCCAAGAGAAACATAATTTCGGGGAGATTTGTAGTTATCCAAGACTTTGAACATCTAGATATCCCCCGTATTTTGCAAAATAATTCCTTAAACGAGTTCTTAACCATTAAAGAACAAGTTTATACTTCCCTCGTGCCTTATTTCTATGCCAATTTCTCATTCGACGGAAACCGTATTTTCACTAGAGTCCTAGGCAGGGACATTGACCTAAGTATTGGTCAGTTCGCTGATATCCTTCATCTCTCCCCTGGTGGAGCTGATATTTATTCCCATGACCTTCATGATTTTGAGTTTCCGGAGGGTGAGTCTGCGCTCACCGCATCCACATTGATTCACGGGGATGACAACCCCGGCTTGGTCAGGAACGAAGTTGTGAGCAGGTTCACTCTCACTTCCCAAGTCCTAGCCAAGATCATTTTCTATAACATTGTCCCTAAATCTGGTGAATATAGCCATGCTAGGGGTCCTGTGCCCTTGATTATCTATTGTCTCTTGTGAGGAATTAAGATCAATATTCCCCGTATCATAGCTTCCCACATGGCATCCGACCAGATTCGCATGTCCGGTAGGGGTTTACCCTTTGGCATGATTATCACCCGTCTTCTCAAATCTCTAGGCTTCGATCTTTCCTCTGAGACTTCTGATGATCCACAAATAGACATTGACGGAGTTCTATTGAAGAGGATGGAAGCTCAGTTGCGTCGTCACGCTCCTGTGCAACCTCCTGTTCCTCCTCCTATTTTTCCTGGATCTTCATCTGCACCTGGGTCTTCTTCGGCCCCAGGGATATCTTCTGCTCCTGGCCTTGTCTTACCTTCAGATCTTCAGGCCATGATTTCTTCTGAGGTTCGCTCTCAGATTCAGGAGCACCAGTCCTGGTTTGAGCAGCGAGAGGCAGCTCTTCGTACGGAGATGGAGGCCCGTTTCTGACAAGAGGACGCTTTCCGTGCGGAGATGAACTCTCAGATCCGAGGTATTCGTAACGATATGTCTTTTTGCCGACTCCATGAGATTCATGGATACGCAATTTGAGGCTCTCTTTACGAAGTTCGACATGGTTCCTCCTGATCCCTCTTCTATTGCTCGTCCACTTCCCTCCACCGGCCCTCCATTTCCTACCAGAGCTCCTTCTTCTGTTTCCCCACCTCGTCCAAAGGTGGTCGGCGTTGATCCCGAGGAGGCCGCTTCTTCTTCTTCTTCAGAGGAAGACGATGATGGAGATAAGACCATGGCTGAAGGCGCTGCTGTGGAGAGCTCTTCAGAGGACGACGAGGATGATGACGATGATGAGGGCGACGATGCTGGTGGTGCCGAGTGATGAGAGTGACCTCCCCTTTATTTGATGATGTCAAAAAGGGGGAGAGTTATTTGTTGAGAGAGACTCCATATTTTGTACTTATATTTTGTGTATATTTTTCTGTTGTTGGACATCTTTATCTTGTATTTATGTTTGTGTGGACATGTGTGTTTCATTTCTATTTTTATGACATGAGTTTTTTTATATCTAGCATAGATATGTGTTATGGATGCATTGTGGTGTATTGTGGAGTATCACCCACCATTTCTTTTGAGATTTATCTATGCCTGAGTATTTTTTTAGTATATGCATGTGTTGAGGGGGAGCTTCACTTGAAGTCTCCACCCAAAATATTTGTGATAACTAAATATGTTTTGTCATCATCAAAAAGGGGGAGATTGTTGGCCCAAAGGCCATTAGCCCTATATCTTGATGGATATTTTGATGATAACAAACTATATCTAGTTATGTATTTAACAATTTTTGTTTAAAAAGCATTTCAGGTTAAAACAGGTTGATTTGACGGCTCCACAATCAAGACTCACAAGTTTGGAGTTCGCCAAAGATTTGCATTCCCAAGCCAAGCAAAATAGAGAGCTTCGGGAACAAGACGATGAAGTAAAACCAAGTCAAGATCAAGACTATGAAGAATACCAAGATTTGTATTTGTATTTTTCATTTTAGATATTTTGTCAAAACCTAGATGTTAGAAGTAGAGCTATGGGATTACCACCTACACACACATTTTAATTTGGTTCATGACTTCAAAAAGATTTTTAATTTCTATTTTCAGTTTAGAGTTAACATGCTAAGTTTTTGGAAAATAGTTTAAGGTGTTGGAAAAACATTTATTTGGAAAAACAAGTTTTATCAAAGAAGTTTTTATAAAAATGTTTCAAATTTGTTAGAGTAGTGACATAGGCTCACACTCTAAGTTTTACAAGATACAAAACTTCTAATCCAAGACCAATTCCAAAAACCCATGTTTCAGGTTTCTGGAAGTTCTGATTTTTCAGAACTGACAGAATCCGGTCGACCGTCCCGGTCGACCGGCGCGACAATTCTGTGCATGTCGTGTCAGTCGACCGCCTCGGTCGACCGAGCACTGTGCAGTGCTCTCGGGTTGTTTGGGTCGACCGGGCGGTCGACCGTAGATCCCCAACGGTCTGATTTTTGACCGTTGGCGGTCGACCGTCCCGGTCGACCGGCTGCTGTCAGATTTTCTGACAGACTCCAACAGCTCTATTTTCTGACAGATTTTCTTTTGGGATTTGATCCCAATGAATCTCTGGAGATGTTTTTGACCCCTATAAATAGGAGGTCACTTCAAGATGATAAAACAACAATTAAGATCATTTTTACAAGAGATTTTCAAAAGATTTACAAGTTTTCAAAAGGCTTTCATTTAGAAAAGATTTTCTCTCCAAAAGCCCTAAATTTCTAGACACCCATTTGAAGTCTTTACCTCTACTTCTCTCTAGCTTTTGCACTACACAATCCCATAATTCTTCATCTACATATTGGTTCTAGGATTGTGCAAGTGAGCGATTTTTGATCAAGTGTGATCACCTTCTTATTGAGTGAAGTTGTAGAGGCATCGGCCTCAAGCGAGCTAGTGTGCTCCGGGTGGTGTTGCGGCATCACGAGAGATAGGACAAGTGTGTCCTTATATTGGTGGTCCAGTGGGATCTTCAATAGTGGAAATCCTTCAAGTGTGAAGGCGGGAACGTAGAGCGTGGCTCGAACCTCGGAAACATATCTGCGTGTTTGCGTTTGCTCAAATCTCTCTAAACTCAACTCCTTTATTTTCTTGCACTATAAATTGCCTTATTTATTGCAAGTCTTTTATTTGAGCTAATTGTGTTAGTTAGAATTTTAAATTCCGCATTTGTGCCATTTACATATAGCCATCACCTATTCACCCCCCCTCTAGGTGATTTCAAATCTGTGGCTAAAATCTTAAAGAGATTAGAAACTCCACTTGAACTCAGCAAGTTTATAGAGTTTTCTCCTCCAACACAATATGTGTTCAGCAACCTTGTGCTTAGCTTTCAGCCTTCTGTATTTATCCAGCTTCAAGCATCAAGCATCAAGTGTGCCTTTTAGGGGATTCTCCTCCTTTTCTCCTCAGAGCTCCTCCCATTTTACTCCGGGTTCCCCCAGGTACTCCCAGGTCCTCTCTCCAGAGATCCCCTAGCGAGGTTCCTCTTTTTTTGTCCCCGTCGAGCCTTTCCTCCAGGTTCTCCCCCTCTCTAGCTATTCATAGCTATTTATAGAGGAATTGAGGTGTAACCAACCCCTTAAATCTCTCCATAATGGGAGGGGTGTAACCAACTCCTTAAATCTCTCCATAATGGGAAGTTATTCCCCATTATGTGGAGAGAAAACGGGGTGTAACTGACTAAGTTCATGGCTCAGTTATAGCAAAAATGCGGGTCTCGCGCTGGACGCGGACCTCACTTTTGATGTTGAGACGCGGAGCTCACAGGCTCGCGTTTGTGTTGGAACGCGGAGCTGCTCAGACTTGCGTTTGAGTTGAAACGCGGAGTTGGCTGATGTCCACATCTGACAAAGGACGCGAGGTCCGCGTCTGACATTAGAATGCGAGGTCTGCATCTGGCGATCTTCGCGTCTGACAAAGGACGCGAGGTCTGCGTCTGGCGACCTCCACGTCTGACATTGGAATGCGAGGTCCGTGTCTGAGGCTGGAACGCGATCTCCGCGTCTGCGAGGTTCGCGTCTGAGGCTTTGTTTTCAGTAATTTTTTGATAGCCTACAGAACCCCCTCCAAAGTTTTTGAAACTCCGTGGTTGACTGAGACAGATTTTGGAATACTTTGGACTTCAGTTGAATCGGGACTTCCTGTAATCAGACTGGCATTCTTTTGAGAGGCAGTCTCGAGCTTGATCTTGTCTGGATTCTGGTCTTCATGAGTGTACTATTGAACTGCTTGAAGCCTCCAAGAAAGATTGTTGTAATTTGATTGTCGGTGTACTGTTGAACTGGTGGAGTTATCAATTGCCTTTGCCAGTGTATTGTTGAACTGATTATAGTAGCAGAGATATACTCTTTGTATTGGGGGGAGAGAGAGGACGCAGCTTTCACAGATGCGGTTCTGGCACACTGATCAAGTGAAGCCGCGAACTTCACCAAAGTTGAGACGCGACTCTCAATTGTTATAGAGACGCGGCTCTCAATTACTGTAGAGACGCAGCCTTTACTTACTGTTGAGACTCGACTCTAAGTTCGTTGAGTCGCAGCTCTATGCTTGAGACGCGAAGGTAATGCTCAAAGCTTCTTTGAAAGAGTTTTAATTGCAAGAGGTGTGATATTAACTCTACTGGGAAAATTTGAGATGGTTCCTGTCAGAGGTGTGATGTTAACTTGACAGTGGGATCAGGACTTGTGATTTGAACAAGTTTTGTGGACCTGCTATTCTATTGATGAGAATAACAAGTGGAGTTTGATCCGCTGGGGATTATGCTAGAGTATATCGTCAGAGGTTTAGTGTTAATATGACTAGTACTCTGCTGGAAATCAATGGAATGAAAGTTACTGTTAGAGGTGTGGTATTAACTTAACAGCGTTGATTTTGCGATCTATGCAACTTAAGTGGACCTGTCATTCTATTGGGGAGAATGACAAGTGGGATTGGATTTGTTGAAGTGTTGGCCCAAAGGCCCATCACTCTAGTTTTGATGATGATCAACTCATGTAGTTATGTTTACTAATGATCTTGTGTTTAATTAGTGACAGATTTATGATCAAGATCTTAGTAGGTGCATAGCTTCAACAAAGGATTTGAAGTCAAGTTTTGGAGCTAGCACGGTGTTTGGACCAAGTCAAGAAGATGAGAAGGCTTCAAGTGAAGACTTCAAGAAGATGAAGACTTGAGTCTAGATTTGTTTTTATAAGATTTTGTTTTACTTAAGATGTAAAGGATAGAGTAGTTGGTGGATTGCTCAAGTATACATATACACACACACACTCTTGATAGTTTTGTTTTTACAAAAGATTTTTACTTTGGAAAAATACTTTTTGGTTTTTGGAATTTCTTATATGCATGTCTTTTATCCAAAACCAAGTTTAGAGCTTAATGTCAAAAACATAGATATCTTAATTGTGTAGTGGATCATATCCATACACACTATGCTTTAATGAATTCAAAATATCTTATTTTTGTATCATGAAGAAATTTGGAAAACAAGTTTTAGAAAAATACTAGTTTTCATTTGAGCCATATTTTTCAAGTTACAAAAATAGTTCAAAACATTTGTAACATGCCTTGATTTTGTGCAAGCATGTTTGTTTATCAAAGTATATTGGTAAAACTATTTTTGTATATTTTTCAGTATTTTATGGGATTTTTATGTGAGCCAAAAGACCAAGTTTTTAATCCCTAGTTCAGACCTGACCTGGCTTCAGCCAGTTGACTAGTCGACCGACCAAGTTGACTAGGGCTGAAGTCGGTCGACCGACTCGGTTGACCGACGTGCACAGACGTGCACGCCAGCTCTGCAGGATGGCCGGCCGACCGACCCGGTCGACTGTCCAGAGAGTTCTGCTCTCTGGAAAGGCCCCGGCCGATCGCGCGGTCGACCGGACAGAGAGATTGCTCTCTGTATCCTGGCTCGGTCGACCGCCCGGTCGATCGATGGCTCAAATGGTCTGAAATATGACCGTTGGCCGGTCGGCCGGACGGTCGACCGACAGGCCTGACAGACCCCAACGGCTAGTTTTTCTTAGCCTATAAATTTGGGGGTTGGGCATTGTTTTCACCAAGATTTGGAGAGTATTTTTGAGTCAGTTTTTCCAATCCTTTTTAGAGGTTTTTCTCACAAATTTGAGAGCAAATATTTCCTATCAAAAGGGAAGATTTTATCAAGAGTGTTAAAAGAGATTCTTTGAGTTTTCCTCCACCATCTCTTTCCTTGTTTTTCTCACACAAACACTTGAGCTATCCATTGATTATTCATTCTATAGGAGTGTTGTAGTGAGAGTGTTTATTGGTGATCAAAGTGTTTAGATCACCAAGAGATCTTTTCTTGTTTCTTGAGGAGGCGGACGAGTGCGTTCGCGGTTGTTTCGAGTTCGGGTGCAAACTCTTAGTTTGAGGTGCGGCCTCGACGAGCTTGTGGGGCTTGCGTGTGTACGGGCTAGAGAGTCCGAGAGCTTGTAGGTGTTGCGGCACCGGGTGATCCATTAGGTTCGATTATAGTGGAAATCCTTCATGTGTCGAAGGCGGGGATATAGAGCAAGTGTGCTCGAACCTCGAAACAAATCCCTTGTGTTTGCGATTGCTCACTCTCTCTCTTTGTCTCTTGTTTATATCTTGCATGCTATTACTTGTCTTATCTTAACATGCTTGATATATTGTGTGCTTAATTGTTATACTTGCTTGGGATTGTTTGCTAACACTTGTATTTAACCAAGAGGGCCAACGCGGCACCTCAACCCTTATCAAGGGGAATCTAGAGGAGTTTGTCCAGAGCCCTTCACGGGGAATTCGGCAACACTCTTGTGTTATACGTGGTGTTTAGTTTAAATAGTTTGTTTAGGTCATAATAGTTTTTTCTTCCGCATTATTTGACATTAAGTGACCATTAGATTAGCCATCACCTATTCACCCCCTCTAGGTGAACTTACAATTGGTATCAGAGCTTGGTACTCTGATTTGGGTCTTATAACCTAGAGTTAAAGATCCTTATTTTTAGGCTAATCACAATATTTTGTACACACACTATGGACTTCATGTCACCACCCACCTTTGACATTCTTAACATCCAAATTTGGAAGGTTAAGATGTCTTTGTACCTCAAGACCTTAGGCATTCATGTTTATCTTGCCACTACTAATAATGCATATTGTTTAGATGGTAAGAATTTTGAGGCTAATGCAAAAGCCCTTCATGCTTTAAAGTCAACCCTAAATGATGAATATTTATCTAGGTTTCTAATGTTGATTCGGCTTTTGTAGCTTGGAACATCATCACCTCCCTGGCGAAAAGGATCTATATTATGCCGGGAGCGATTCGGATATTGGAAGCGACACCTTCAACAAGTGCTATATGGTCCAAGGGGATGACCCCCTTGAGGTAACTACCGAATCCGAGGTAGAAGATGATAACATGTCATATGATGAGCTTACTTCATTTTGTCAAATACTTCTTGAGAAATATGACATGATTAAAAAGGAAAATAAAAATTTGAAAAAGAAGTTTGATTGCATGCATATAGAAAATGATTCATTTAGAACTAAGATTGCATGCTTAGAAAAAGAAAATAATGTTTTGAAAAATGAAAATGTTTCCCTTATGTCTAAATTAAATGATTTGTGTGAAGGGAACACTATTTTGAAGGATAAAATTGATTTGGTGGAAAAACAAAGAGAAGTTATTTTTCAAGAAAATAAATCTTTAAAAAGAAAAGTTTTTGAAAAGGAAAAGATTTTGTTTCTAAAAAGAAAAAGAAAAATGATTCTTTATCTCATCATGCTTTACATGCCACCACTAATGAGATTAAAGATTTGAAAAATAAAATGGATTGTTTGAGTTCAACTTTGAACTCTTGTGCATTTAACCATACTAGGTTGGAGTCAATGTTTTCAAAGAAACAGACTCCACTCATTCATGCACAACATCATCATGCATATGCTTATGTTGCACGTCATGATCACACTCCTACACATAAGCATCCTAAGGTGTACACATGTACACATTGTGGCCGCAAAGGCCATTTAGCAAAATTTTGTTATGACAAGTTGCATCATTTTAATTTTGCTAATAATAAAATTTTTTGGGTTCCTTACAAGACTAACCCCAAAGGACCCAAGAAAATATGGGTACCAAAATTCCCACCTTGTGTATTTGATGTAGGTGAGGGCTCTCACAAAACGTAAGAGATTTGGTGTCTTGATGGTGGTTGCACTTGAACTAAAAGGACACATATTTGGAGCACCGCTATCAAGGAGGTTTTGGTGGGAAAGACCACCAAGCTTGGAGCTTTGGAGTTGGTAACAATCTCTAAACTCTTACTTTTTATGTACATGCTTTTTACATATATCATATTCATAGCATGTTCATGTTTTGTGTTCTTATGTGCTTCATGTGGTAAAAACATGCTTAGATGTAGTTTTTATCAAAACTTGTATTATTCATGTACAAATAGTGAGTTACATTTGATTTATATATATTTGCACTTCATGCTCATTTGTACCCACTATATGCACATGTATAGGCTAGTTTTGATGATTTTCTCATTTATTTTGTTTTGCCAATTTTCGTATTTTTACTTCATGTATATGCATTTTTATTCAAATCTAATAAATATACATGTATATCCTTTTTGAGTCTCTTGCCTTCATGCAAATACCTTTAATAGACTCTTTTATGTTTGGGATATGTATGCATATTGTTAGATTTAGATAAATCATACATATACCTAGAAGTGTGCTTTGTTTTTATGAAAAATGAATGTTCATGTTTGATTGATAAAAAAAAAAATTAATTTTTATGATTTAAAAATGATACTCACACTTTTTGAGCTTCAATATTTATTTTCATGAAAATGCTATTTACATGACTTTTAACTTTGAACACTCACACTTTAATTTTGTCATGACTTAGTTTCATGGACATATTTTTGAGCTTTATAAACTATGAGTGTAAAATTTTGTGTATTTAGTTTTGTTTCATGAAAAAATATGATTTATTGTATTTTGAAGGATCTTTAACTAGTTTTTCAAAAATCAATTTATACTAGTTATTTATTCTTCAAATTAGTAGTTTATGAGATATCCACATGATCCTACTTTACTTCAATCATATGGATAAATTATTTTGTGTTCTCAAGATTTGATGCTCCTGAATTGAATATGAGTTTAAATGTTAGTTTTTGTCAACACTAGGATTTATACTTGTACATATTGTGGGTCACAAATAAATCTATATATGGTTGGGTTTGATTGCTTATTTGTGCCCATTAGGTGTGCTAGTATAGCCTAGTTTTGATGATCCTTACATTTTTAAACTTGTATTCCCATTTTGGATCTGTGTTATGATCATGTGCTTTCATTTCATGTATATGTATATTGAGCTTCATTGCCATTTTCATGTGATTTACACATATTTCATGAAAAATATTTTTATTTTATTCCTTGATTGAAGGATTCCGTACTAGTTGTAACGCCCCGATCCTAAAGATACGGAGACGTTATGGCGACGTACATACGCGAGGCGGAAAACCCCACGTACGTACGCTAAGCCTCAGTACAGTACATTACCTCCACATAGTCATGAGTTCCAGCATGAAATAAGTACAAGAATACCTGCAGAAAGAGGTCAGTGATCATAACAGAAATGAATAATAGGGACAAATAAGATAATAGAAATAATTCACCAAGATACCTATGAAGAGTCCTGGTGAGGAATCTCCTATGTGACTCCAAGGTACTATCTGATAATACGATAACTCCGATCTCCAACCTGGGCACGCAAACCCAGGGTCGTCAGAAAGCGACCTAGTGAGTGGTAAAATGAAGGAGGCAGTAATATATACTACTATAGTATTACAAGCACGATACTAATATATAATGATGTGGTAATAGTGATACCATATAATAATCAGTAGAAATATACAAACATGAAAGCAGTGAAAATACATAAACATGTTATCTTTTAATACCATCACTACCTAGCCGGTTATTATTGGGTCATGTCCATAGTCGTGTCTAGTTTATCGAATACATGGTGACGTGATAGAAATGAACATGCGAGTGGTGACGTGCTAGACGTGTACAGGCAGATGGGCCTATGCAGTGTAATCACTATACAGTGTGGTGTATATACAGTAGTGATGTCTGCTATACAGAAAGCATAATATATGCAATGCAGAACATGCGTCGTATGCCATGCAATGTAGAACATGCGTCGTATGCCATCACAGACAATATAACATATGCCAGGTAAAGTAACAAGTATACAGGTAACATGATATCGGATAAAGTAGCATGAACAATAACAAGATAGCATACAGGTACCAAGCATGTTATGTGATTTATACAATAGTAGAAATCAGTACCACCTGATATTACAATCACTCTCTTCCAGTGTCCCATACCATTGGCAGTTCATACTGGAGCCCGCACTCCAGTCGAACCCATCCGGACATGGCCTACGGGTACCATTATCCAAACGAGAGAGTAACCAAATAACAAGTGTTCCCGATGTCACTATTGTGTATACTGTTTTATTATGTTAATTGGAAACCCATGGTCGAGGAGTTCTTATTGGGTAGGTGTATCCCGTGCATACCCGGGATCACGGCCTTAAACGGACCCCTGGCTGCTGAGACCAGGGCCCTCCGCTAAGAGGGGAGCACGAATCAAGTAACGGGAGCTCATGGAGCTAGTGGTAGGTAGCACTACCGTCCCCTGCAGTGGGACTAACAATATGGATCCAGTACATCACCCGATAAGATCTAATCAACCGTCAAGTCTCCCCCATACCCAAGTTATCATTCTTATCTGATATGTCCAGTCTACAATGTGACATGAACAACTACTGTACATGATACAGGTAACATGATAACTGGACCAGAGCTCTGTTGATAGCGTAGAACAATATAACGGGAAACGGGACCAATATAACGGGAACAATATAACGGGAAACGGGAACAATAGATGTGGGATTCTACATGTCGCATATCAACAGCTCTCATGTCCAGTAACGGGAAATCCATATCAGTAACATGAAACAATAATACATGTAACAGAAACAGTGTTCCATATAACGGGAATCCAGGCATAGCCATGAAGTACTAATATAAATCATGATCAATACAAACAGGAATACATAGACATGCAATGCATGTAGGCCGCTGGGTCCAGTTGTATAAGAACATGAAGTAACTGTGTATAGCCTAGCCATGTAGCGGTGTAATAGCATATCCGCGTAGCTGTGGTTCACGAATATGCAGTAATAATGTAATGATGCACAGTATCAATGTATGAGTGAAGCATGCGTAAGGGACCTCATGACATAACAGTGTCTGTGCATTAGCATGTCTGTGAGACGGTGATACTAGTACATGACACAACAGTGTCACGTATCCATGGAACAGTGGTCATGAACATGAAATGATAGTGTCCTGTCTCGTGTATCAGAGGTTGACATGCAATCACTGGTCGAGTGTAGTGGTGGGTCTGTAACGGTGACTATATCATAGTGACAGTATACATGTAGCAGTAACGAAGTGGCAATGACAAGTGATGTGAGGAATGTACCTAAACCACGTGAAATAAATGTATATGTTATAGACGTCTCTATCATGAAGTATCGCTTAACTACCATATATCGTGATTTATCCACATTTACGATTTATGAACTAAAGTAGTCACTCAATCTAATATGAATAAAATTAATTTATAAAATGAAAACACTCACAAACTAGCCACGAGAAGGTAGCTCTCGTTCCCACGATCGCAACGGATCCAGAATCGTCCAAATCGGAGTCCGGATGCTTCCGATATCGCCCGCATATGAAAAGGAATAAAATGGGGTTAAATATGTAATAAAATTATTGAAATGCAATTAAGAAAGAATAACAGGGTTTTTCTGAAAATGTACCTTTATTGGGTCGGGTTGAAGTGCAAACGGGTCGGGTTTAGATCCAAACACAAACCCAATTAACTTAAGTTAAATGGGTATTGGGTTTCAAAGGTTAACGGGTCGGGTTTAACGGGTTTAACGGGTTGTAACCCAATAGGAGTAATGGGTTCGGGTTAGACTCGAACCCATACCCATCAACAGGCAGCGGCAGCAGCAGCCTGCTGCTGCCGTGCCCCCAATCGGGCCGGCCGGCCAGCTCCGCTGGCCGGCGGCGCAGGAGATCTGCCGGCAGCGGTGACGGCAGCGGGGTGCGGCCAGCGAGAGAGAGAAGAGGGGGGAATTGACTGAAAAGAAGAAGAAGAAGAAAGAGGAAAAAGAGGAGGAAGGGGGTGCGGTGGTGCCGGCCAGGGATGCGGCCGCGGCGGCGGTGGCGCCGGCCGAGGGAGGCGCGCGGCCGGAAAGGGGGTGCCGGCCGGGTTGTTTACAGGTGCCCCCTATTTTGGGTCGCACAGAGAGAGAGAAAGAGAGAGAGAGAGGTTATGGAGAGAGAGAAGAGAGAGAGAGAGAGGAGAGAGAGAGGTGTGTGTGATTATGTGAGAGAGAGAAAGAGAGAGAGATTTATAGGGGGAGAGAGAGAGAGGCGATAGAAGATGGGAAGTCGGTGGGGGAGAACTCGCTGGAAAGATGGAGAAGGGAAAGAAGAAAAAAAAGAAAGAGAAAGAAAATGTTTAAAAAATATTATTTTAATAGGTCAAAAATTGACTAGCTCCGAACGGTGCCCAAAAATTATAAAAAATAGAAAATATTATCTTGAGACGTAAGATAAAGACGGTTTCTAGAAATTCAAGACGGTTGTAAATTAAAAATCCCAGAAGCTGTCCCGATTACTGGGCGACACCGGTTTAGCCGGATTTTCGATAAATTTAGAAAACTCCCTAAAAAATATACTAACGTAGAGAATACGATTCTAAGGCACACAGTGAAAGCGGATTCTCAAAATTCTACTCCGTTTGTGAGATAAAAATCGTAAAGCAGATTATCAGTATCGGTCGACACCGACTACGGAGATTTTCCAAAAAAATCTAGAAAATTTCCAGAAAATCTTGAAAATCTAAAATATTAGAAAATAATTTTTGAAACTAAAATCAGCTCGATCGGACTACCATGGAGGTCAAATCAATTTTGAACGTCGTATCGCGTACCGATACGGTAATACGTACACCGGGGATCAGGGTGTTACACTAGTTTTCAAACATTTTCATTTAACTAGTTCGAGTTCTTCATGTGGTAGATTATATGATGTATACACTTAAGCTTTATTTTTCTATGGTATCATTGGATATTTTCAATTGGTATCAATATGAACTTCTTTTGTATATACTCATATTTTGTTTTCCCATATATGTATGTATCAATTTTATTTGGTATACTCATTTTTCATACATATATATGAGTTATTTGTGCTTGAGTTAAAATTATTTTACATGTTTAAAGCACAAAGTTGTTTATGATAAGAAAATAAATATTTTAAGAAAAATTCTCAAGATTTGTTTTATTGAGAAAATTCAAAATTTTGTTTTATAAGAAAATTCAAATTTTTTGATTTGTATTGCCTATATGCAAGGAGAGCTTAACATCTCTTCTACATATAGATTCATGTTGAGTGTTGTATATTGAGGAGCTTGACAACTCTTCTTTATGTGGTACACGTGTGTAGGGGGAGCTTCACATCTCCTCTTATGCATTACATAATATATGTTATGTGAATTGGGGCTTGTCATCCCTTCTTCATGTAATGCATATGTGTAGGGAAGCTAACTTAGCGTCTTCCTCTTCATGAATGTATATCGCATATAACCTTTCTTGATTGATTTGGTTTACCCCTTCTTTGGTTCTTTGTTTCAGACAAAAAGGGGAGAAAAATTTGTTGATTTTGTTTTACTTTAACTCCTTTGTTGATGATTGACAAAAAGGGGAGAGGTATTTCTTATATATGCATGCTTTGTGGTTAAAGGATTTATGTTTATGCATATATTTTTGTTTTGCAAATAGGAGAAAAAGAATTTGATTTGTTTTATGCTTGTTAGCATGTTTATCTCCTTGATTTGCATACATGTCATGTGCTTCATTTCCATATTATATTGTTTATTTGTTATGCATGAGTTAAGGGGGAGCTTCTTTGAAGCTTTACTTTAATCCATGCATATATAACTCATGAGTTTTGTCATCATCAAAAAGGGGGAGATTGTTGGCCCAAAGGCCCATCACTCTAATTTGATGATGATCACTTATGTAGTTATGTTTACTAATGATCTTGTGTTTAATTAGTGACAGATTTATGATCAAGATCTTAGTAGGTGCATAGCTTCAACAAAAGATTTGAAGTCAAGTTTTGGAGCTAGCACGGTGTTTGGACCAAGTCAAGAAGATGAGAAGGCTTCAAGTGAAGACTTCAAGAAGATGAAGACTTGAGTTTAGGTTTGTTTTTATAAGATTTTGTTTTAGTTAAGATGTAAAGGATAGAGTAGTTGGTTGATTGCTCAAGTATACATATACACACACACTCTTGATAGTTTTGTTTTTACAAAAGATTTTTACTTTGAAAAAATACTTTTGGTTTTTGGAATTTCTTATATGCATGTCTTTTATCCAAAACTAAGTTTAGAGTTTAATGTCAAAAACATAAATATCTTAATTGTGTAGTGGATCATATCCATACACACTATGCTTTAATGAATTCATAATATTTTGTTTTTGTATCATGAAGAAATTTGGAAAACAAGTTTTAGAAAAATACTAGTTTTCATTTGAGCCTATTTTTCAAGTTACAAAAATAGTTCAAAACATTTGTAACATGCCTTGATTTTGTGCAAGCATGTTTGTTTATCAAAGTATATTGGTAAAACTATTTTTGTATATTTTTCAGTATTTTATGGGATTTTTATGTGAGCCAAAAGACCAAGTTTTTAATCCCTAGTTCAGACCTGACCTGGCTTCAGCCAGTCGACCGACCAAGTCGACTAGGGCTGAAGTCGGTTGACCGACGTGCACAGACGTGCACGCCAGCTTTGCAGGATGGCCGGCCGACCGACCCGGTCGACTGTCCAGAGAGTTCTGCTCTCTGGAAAGGCCCCGGCCGACTGCGCGGTCGACCGGACAGAGAGATTGCTCTCTGTATTCTGGCTCGGTCGACCGCCCAGTCGACCGATGGCTCAAACGGTCTGAAATATGACCGTTGGCCGGTCGGCCGGACGGTTGACCGACAGGCCTGACAGACCCCAACGGCTAGTTTTTCTTAGCCTGTAAATTTGGGGGTTTGGGCATTGTTTTCACCAAGATTTGGAGAGTATTTTTGAGTCAGTTTTTCCAATCCTTTTCAGAGGTTTTTCTCCACAAATTTGAGAGCAAATATTTCCTATCAAAAGGGAAGATTTTATCAAGAGTGTTAAAAGAGATTCTTTGAGTTTTCCTTCACCATCGCTTTCTTTGTTTTTCTCACACAAACACTTGAGCTATCCATTGATTATTCATTCTATAGGAGTGTTGTAGTGAGAGTGTTTATTGGTGATCAAAGTGTTTAGATCACCAAGAGATCTTTTCTTGTTTCTTGAGGAGGCGGACGAGTGCGTTCGCGGTTGTTTCGAGTTCGGGTGCAAACTCTTGGTTTGAGGTGCGGCCTCGACGAGCTTGTGGGGCTTGCGTGTGTACGGGCTAGAGAGTCCGAGAGCTTGTAGGTGTTGCGGCACCGGGTGATCCATTGGGATCGATTATAGTGGAAATCCTTCGTGTGTCGAAGGCGGGGATGTAGAGAAAGTGTGCTCGAACATCGAAACAATCCCTTGTGTTTGCGATTGCTCACTCTCTCTCTTTGTCTCTTGTTTATATCTTGCATGCTATTACTTGTCTTATCTTTACATGCTTGATATATTGTGTGCTTAATTATTATACTTGCTTGGGATTGTTTGCTAACACTTGTATTTAACCAAGAGAGCCAACGCGGCACCTCAACCCTTATCAAGGGTAATCTAGAGGAGTTTGTCCAGAGCCCTTCACGGGGAATTCGACAACACTCTTGTGTTATACGTGGTGTTTAGTTTAAATAGTTTGTTTAGGTCATAATAATTTTTTCTTCCGCATTATTTGACATTACGTGACCATTAGATTAGCCATCACCTATTCACCCCCCTCTAGGTGAACTTACATGAAGATCCATGCAGATTTTTACCGTCAGAGGTGTAATGTTAACGTAACGGGTTTGGGTTTGCAATTTGAGCAAATTAAATTGTCAGAGGTGTGATATTAACTTGACAAAGATGTGTCCTAGAGGTGTGATATTAACTCTACTAGAAAAATTTGAGAAGGTTACTGTCAGAGGTGTGATGTTAACTTGACCGGAATTTGTCTTACGATTTGAGCAAGTTTGGTCAGAGGTGTGATGTTAACGTGACCAGGATATTCTGCGATTTGCGCAGTTTGGTGGACTCGCCATCCTATTGAAGAGGACTGACAAGATGTTAACTTGACCGAGATTTGTCTACTGTTAGAGGTGTGATTTTGAACATAATAATATTTTGAGTGGACTTGTCATTCTATTGAAGAGAATTGACAAGTTGAAATTTGGTCAGAGGTGTGATGTTAACTTGACCGGGATTTGTCTTGCGATTTAAGCAAGTTTGGTTAGAGGTGTGATTTTGAACATAACAGTATTTTGAGTGGACTTGTCATTCTATTGAAGAGAATTGACAAGTTGAAATTTGGTCCGAGGTGTGATGTTAACTTGACCGGGATATGTCTACTGTTAGAAGTGTGATTTTGAACATAACAGTATTTTGAGTGGACTTGTCATTCTATTGAAGAGAATTGACAAGTTGAAATTTGGTCAGAGGTGTGATGGTAACTTGACCGGGATTTATCTTGCGATTTGAGCAAGTTTGGTCAGAGGTGTGATGTTAACGTGACCGGGATATTCTGTGATTTGCGCAATTTAGTGGACTCGCCATCCTATTGAAGAGGACTGACAAGTTCAAATTTGGTTAGAGATGTGATGTTAACTTGACCGAGATTTATCTACTGTTAGAGGTGTGATTTTGAACACAACAATATTTTGAGTGGACTTGTCATTCTATTGAGGAGAATTGACAAGTTGAAGTTTTATCCCCTGGGATACATTAAAGTCTTACTGTCAGAGGTGTGATATTAACATGACAGGTTTGATTTATAATTTATTCCACTGAGAAAATTGAGGGAAATCACTGTTAGAGGTTTAATGTTAACTTAACAGTGAATATGTTAGAGGTATAATGTTAACTTGGCATGTTTGATCTGTGATTATTTCACTGAGAAAATAGTCACAGGCTTTTTTGTGGTCCTACCATTCTATGGATGGGAATTGTATGAGATTTTGGAGGAAATTTTAGGGAATGAGTTATCAGAGGTAACTGTTAACATGACAAATAATGATTTTCCTAGAAAATATAGATTTTGCTGTTAGAGATGTAATGTTTAACATAACAGTAATGAGATTTTGCGATTTAAGCAATTTAAGTGGACCTATCATTCTATTGAAGAGAATGACAAGTAAGACTAGACCCGTCGGAGATCTAAATATTTCTTTACCGTCAGAGGTGTGATATTAACTTAACGGATCAGATTGAATCTTGTCAGAGGTGTGATATTAACTTGACAAGGATGTGAGCTAGAGGTGTACTGTTAACTTAGCTCCATAAGAACTTCAGTTTCATTAGGGAGACTGAAGATATCACTGTCATAGGTGGTGTTAAACTTAACAGTGGAGGTAATGCTAGAGGTGTGATGTTAAACTTAGCATTGGTCATCTCGACTCCGATACGAAAATTCGAGGGAAAGTCATTGTCATAGGTGTATTGTTGAATTTAACAATGAATTGGTTGCTAGAGGTGTGATGTTAAACTTAGCATCGCTCGTCTCAGCTTCGATATGAAAGCCTGAGGAAAAGTCATTAACATAGGTGTAGTGTTGAACTTAACAATGAACTGGATGCTAGAGGGTGATATTTAACTTAGCATCGCTCATCTCAGCTTCGATATGAAAGCCTGAGGAAAAGTCATTGACATAGGTATAGTGTTGAAGTTAATAATGAACTGGATGCTAGAGGTGTGGTGTTAAACTTAGCATCGCTCATCTCAGCTTCGATATGGAAGCTTGAGGAAAAGTGACTGTCAGAGGTTTAATATTGAACTTGGCAGCAACTCAATCACTGTTAGAGGTGTAGTGTTTAACATAACAGTAGTTTGTCAGAGGTGTAATGTTAACATGACAGTAGTTGGTTTGCGATATGAGCAATTTTGAGGACTTATCATTCTATTGATGAGAATTGACAAGTGCAGTTTAAAATGTCAGAGGTGTAGTATTAACTTGACAATTTGGTTGATTTGTGATATGAGCAATTTTGAGGACTTGTCATTCTATTGATGAGAATTGACAAGTGAAGTTTGGAATGTCAGAGGTGTAGTATTAACTTGACAATTTGGTTGATTTGTGACTCAATGTAGAGGAGCGACAAGTGAAGCTTGTACTCGCTGGGGAATATTGAAACTTTCCATTGTCAGAGATTTTATATTAAACTTAACAATGATTGTATTTGTGGACCTACCACTCTATGAAAGAGAATTGGTAGGGGATTTTGGTGGAAAATAAAATGAATTGTCAGAGGTGTAATATTAACGTGACAATAGTTGATTTCCTAGATGTGTGTAAAATTCGCTGTTAGAAGTGTAGTATCACTATAACAACGAGGATTTTTAATGAGTTTCATTGTCAGAGGTTTAATATCAACTTGACAGAATCCACTGGGGATTGAAAAAATCTGATTTGTCAGAGGTTTATTGTTAACATGACAAATCCCAGTTCATTTCATTAGGGAGATGAACACAAGTATTTTTGTGGCCCTACCATTCTGTGGATGAGAATTGATAAGAGATTTTGGAGGAGAGGATGGGACCAAGTCCCTCAAGGTTTTTAGCAAAACCTTCTACTCAGGCTCGTGTTTTCACATCAGAGAAAGGACGTGAGGTCCGCGTCTGATGACCTCCGTGTTTGACTGAGAAAGGACGCGAGGTCTGCATCTGGCGACCTCCGTGTCTGACATTGGAATGCGAGGTCTGCGTCTGGCGACCTCCGCGTTTGACTGAGAAAGGACACGAGGTCTGCGTCTGGCGACCTCCGCGTCTGACATTGGAACGCGAGGTCTGCGTCTCTTGGAGAGTTTGAGTTTGAAGCCTTACAAGTTAAAATTGACAGCTCAGTCATCTGAAAGTTGCAGTGACAATCAAAGAGCACCACCGAGATGAACTGCTCGCAACGACACTCGAACTGATGGGATGAGAGCTTCTTAGTTTATATTTGAACATGGCCTCTTGGGGCTGAACGCGAACCTCGCATTTCTGAAGTTCGCAGCCTCCTGCTAAACGCGTGTCTTGAGCTTTTGAGTAGAAACATAAAGGTCATCCTTTAACAGTGTCAGCGACTCTCGCACGCTAAGGTCATGTCCTGGCGCGGCCTTAGGTTGAACGTAGGTCGCGCGTTCTCGCGTTGGCGCTGAAACGCGCAGCTCGTGAACGCGAGTATCACGTTTTGTTGCAGAAATGCGGAGCTGAAAGGGAACGTCTCGCGTTTGGTGCTGAAACGCGGGGCTGAAAGCGAGCTCTGTTTGTTGATGGTAAACTTGACGTCTTTGTCGACGTTCAGCAATCCGGTTGGCTCGCAGGAGTTGATGCGAACCTCCTGCAAATTGAGTTTGCTGAGCCTTGGGAGGAGTTTTGCGGCGAGATTTGCCTTTATCATCATTGGCCTCGCGGGTCTCGTAGGAGACATTGATGCGGGCCACGTATACTGTTGCAACCACTCTTGTCTGCTGACGAAGAGTGCAATGCCTTCGTAGTCTTTCGGCATTCTTATTGAGTCGCAGAAGTTGTTGAGAACCCCCAACTTCGGAACTGGAAGTGCCTTGATAAAAGGATAGAGGAGAGATTGGTCTCTATTGCCATCTTAACAGTGGGTCATGGCGCGGGTCTCTGAAAAGACGTTGGGGCTGACCATGTTATTTTCACGGGAGACTCCCGAAGCTTTGAGGGAGTTCAACTTCTCTTAGTCGAATTCGATCACAAGCGATTCGACTATGAATCCAAGCATCTTGACGTCGGCTTGCGCCACCACTTTCTCATTGGTTAAGAAGGTCATTATCCCCAGCGGAGTTGCCATCTTTTGCACGCGTCGGAAAAATCATAATTGTAAAATTCTTTTAATTGAATAGAAGATTACAACGGATACAATCTGATTACAAAAGAGGGAAGAATTGTTGGATCTCCCCTTTGTTTAATGCTGGGTTCTTCTTGTAGCGGTGGAGAGTGATTCTTATTCTCCGTTGACGAACCAAACCTGAAGCTTGATTTTTGGATATTCTTGCTCTCATTGAAAGCCCACTGATCAGGTATGAAACTTTAATCAGTGGCTAAAATCTTAAAGAGATTAGAAACTACACTTGAACTCAGAAAGTTTATAGAGTTTTCTCCTCCAACACAATATGTGTTCAGCAGCCTTGTGCTTAGCTTTCAGCCTTCTGTATTTATCCAGCTTCAAGCGTCAAGCATCAAGTGTGCCTTTTAGGGGATTCTCCTCCTTTTCTCCTCAGAGCTCCTCCCATTTTACTCCGAGTTCCCCCCAGGTCCTCCCAGGTCCCTCTCTCCAGAGATCCCCTAGAGAGGTTTCCTCTTTTTTTGTCCCCGCCGAGCCCTTCCTCCAGGTTCTCCCCCCTCAATTTATAGTGGAATTGAGGTGTAACCAACCCCTTAAATCTCTCCATAATGGAAGGGTGTAACCAACTCCTTAAATCTCTCCATAATGGGAAGTTATTCCCATAGAGAGAAAACAGGGTGTAACTGACCATGTTCGTGGCTCAGTTATAGAAAAAATGCGGGTCTCGCGCTGGACGCGGATCTCACTTTGATGTTGAGACGCGGAGCTCACAGGCTCGCGTTTGTGTTAGAATGCGGAGCTGCTCAGACTTGCGTTTGAGTTGAAACACGGAGTTGGCTGAGGTCCGCATCTGACAAAGGACGCAAGGTCCGCGTCTGACATTAGAATGCGAGGTCTGCGTCTGGCTACCTCCACGTCTGACAAAGGACGCGAGGTCTGCGTCTGACATTGGAATGCGAGGTCCGCGTCAGAGGCTGGAACGCGATCTCCGCGTCTGGGAGGTTCGCGTCTGAGACTTTATTTTCAGTAATTTTTTGATAGCCTACAGCATGTAAACACAGTAACATGTAATAACTAAGCTATCAATAGAGTATTGAAACCCGGAGGCTGAGTAAGACAGGAATAAAGTAAGCGAGCAGACAAGCGAACAATCAAGCAACCTAAGCAAGGTCGGAGCGAACGCTATCACGCTCGATGTAATTACCGCTCGCGACGAAATCACGATAACGTAGAGCTATCACTCACGGTATAATTACACTCGGACGGAGTTAGCAGTAAAGCCCTGAGGCTAAACTCACCTACCAGGCAAGGCTGAAAGACTTGACGGTCTGAACGCACTCCCTCTATCAAGGAAGTGGGCATAAGAAAGACCATAAGGTCTAATAGAGGCAGAAAGCCAAGTAGGTACCTGCATAAAATAACGTTAGCACACACAAACACACACACACACACACACATGTGGCAATAACTAGACTACTCATAGAGTGGTGAAACCCGGAGGCTAAGTGTAGAGCTCGGAGGCTGATAGAGCTTGGAAGCAAAGTAGAGAGGCCGGAGGCTAAATGACCACAAAGGGTCGGCCACACATGATATAAAATGGTAATAGAATAATGTCACAGGCAGTATATATGTGCAGGTAGTAAACTACACTACTATAGGCATTTGTCATATCAATACAGATACATATCCACAGTATGCCCTGTACACACTCACACCGATACAAATACACTGGACTAGTACATTTACACATGTCTACAGATACAAATATAAATTAACCGATACAAATACATTATTACAATTACGCCCGTCAAAGCGGGGTATCCACATAAAAGAGGCGAGAACACTCACCTATAAATCTTTAAAATACGCCGCAATTTTCTGAAATTCTAAATACGTATGCACGGGCCCGGGTGATACCCACCATCACAAGAGAGAGGTTTTTTGTAGAGACAGAAAATAGAGAAAGATTAAGAGAGAGAAAGAAAAGAGAGAATGCAGGAGAGAGAAGAGACGCAGAGAGAGAAAGAGACAGAGAGAGAAAGGGGAGAGAGATGCAGGAGAAAAGAGACAGAGAGAGACAGAGAGAGAAAGGGGGAAAGAGAATACAGGAGAAAGAGAAGAAAGAGAAGAGAGACAGAAAGAGAAGAGACGCAGAGAGAGAGACATAGGGGGAGAGAGAGGAGTGGATGGTTGGCCTTGGCGGTCAGTGGTGGTCGTCGGTGGCGCCGGCTGCCGGCGGTCACAACAGAGAGAAAGAAAGTGAGGGAGGAAAGAGAGAGAGAGAGAGAGAGAGAGAAGAGCGAGAGAAAGAAGGAAGAGAGAAAAAGAGATAAGAGAGAGAGAGAAAAGAGAAGATTCAGAGAGAGGGGAGAGGAGAACCATGAGGGGTTGGCCGATGCGCAGCTTGCTAGGTGGCGCGGCTACGCTGGCCACCATGGCTACGACTGCAGGGGGAGGAAAGGAAAGAAAAAAAAGAAGAAAGAAAGAAAGAAAGGGAAGAAGAAGAAGAAAAGGAAGAAGTAGAAGAAGAAGAAGAGGAAGGAGAAGAGGGGGATGGTCAGCGACGTCACTATGGGTCGGTCGGCGGCAGCGCAGGTGACAGTGATGGTCGGATCTGGGGGTGAGAGAAAGAGAAGTGAAAGGGAGAGAAAAAAGAAGAGAGAAGGAAAGAGAAGAAAGGAGAGAGGGGGATCAGCGTGGGGTTGGTCGGAGTTGTGGCACAGGAGGCGGCGCTGATCTGGGGGCAGTGGCGACGGTCATCACTCCCAGGAAGAGAGAGGGGAGGAAGGAGAGAGAGGGAGAAAAAAATGTAAGAAAGAGAAAGAGGGGGAGAAAATGAGGGAAAGAGAGAGAGATATTAAATAGGGTAGATATTTTGTGGGTGGGGATGTGCCACGTGGCAAGGCAGAAAGTGGGAGAAAAAGCGGGAAAATCTACAAAATAAAATAATATATCTTAATAGGTAAAATTCGAGAAATTTAGAAAAGTTCCCAAAAATACACAGAGGTAGAAATCATCTCTCTGAGGAACAACATGAAATCGGATTTTAGAAATTAAATCCTATTTTCAAATTAAAAATTCTGGAGTCAACAAGTGTAACGCCCCAATCCCGCAGGTACGGGGACGTTATGGCGACGTACATACGCGAGGTGAAAACACGCTCACGCGTACGTTAAGCCTCAGTACAGTACAATACCTCCATATAGATATGAGGTCCAGCATGAAAGCAGTACAAGAATACCTGCAGAAAGAGGTCAGCAATCATAACAAATATGAAAAATGGGGACAAAGAAGATAACGGAAATAAAGCACAAAGATACCTAGGAATAGTCCCGATGCGGAATCTCCCATGTGACTCCAAGGCACTCTCTGAAGCTATGGTAACTCGGATCTCCAATCTGGGCATGCAAACCCAGGGTCGTCAGAAAGCGACCTAGTGAGTGGTAAAATGAAGAAGGCAGGAATATATACATAATAATACAAGCACGATACTAATGTATAATACATGATGTGTTACAAGTAACATTATATCATAAGCATAGAGGAAGCAGTAGAAATATATAAACATGTCATCTTTTGGTACCATCACTACCTAGCCGGTTACCATCGGGTCATGTCTATAGTCGTGTCCAGTTTATATAATAAATAATGTTGTCTAGTGGTGACGTGATGGAAATGAATATGGTAGTGATGTAAATGAACATGCAGGTGGGCATATGCAATATGAACATGCATGTGAGCATATACAATATAACCATCATACGGTGTCGTGCATATACAGTCACGATGTCTGCAAGGAATACAGGAAACAGAATAGATGTACTGTGGAACATGCGTAGTATGCCATCACAGAAAGTGTAACAGGAAACAGATACAGTAACAAGTATACAAGTAACACGGTACCGAATAAATGATCAGGAACAGTAACAAGTATAACTAAACATGTATCAGGCAAGTCATGTCCAAGTCATGTCATTTATACAATAGTAGCAATCAGTACCACCTGCTATTTTAATTACTCTCTTCCAGTGTCCCATACCACTGGCGGTTCATACTGAAGCCCGCACCCCAGTCGAACCCATCCGGACATGGCCTACGGGTACCATTATCCAAACGAGAGAGCAACCAAATATCAAGTGTTCCCGACGTCACTATTGTGTATACTGTTTTATTATGTTAATTGGAAACCCGTGGTCGAGGAGTTCTTATCGGGTGGATGTATCCCGTGCATACCCGGGATCACGGCCTTAAACAAGCCCCTGGCTGCCAGGACCAGGGCCCTCCGCTAAGAGGGGAGCATGAATCAAGTAACAAGAGCTCATGGAGCAATTGGTAGGCAGCCCTCCTACCGTCCCCTGCAGTGGGAAAACAATATGGATCCAGTACATCACCCGATAAGATCTAATCAACCACCCAGTCTCCCCCATACCCCAGTTATCATTATGATCTGTTATGTCAAGTATCCAATGTAACAAGAACAAGTAACATTACATGATACGGGTAACATGATAACTGGACCAGAGCTCTGTTGATAGCATAGAACAATATAACGTGAATCGAGAACAATATATCGAGAACAATAGAACGTGAACAATATCACGGGAACAATATAACAGAATCAATAGATGTGGAAGTCCACATATCGCATATCAACAGCTCTCATGTCCAGTAACAGGAATATCCATATCAGTAACAGGTAACAATCCTATAGCATGAATACAGTAACATGAAATAATAATACATGTAACATGAACGGGGATCCATATGTCAAGAATAGAACAATAATACATGTAGCATGAACGGGGATCTATATGACAAGAATAGAGAAACCATACAGGCATGTGTAACCATAATATGTAAACATAACATAAATGTGTATGATGATCATGCTAATATGAAATGCAGTAGTCCGTGCATGGTTATATCCGTGTATCAGTGGAACCTATATGTGTAGCAATATATCGGTGTATCACTCGTATATGTCCTAACAGTGATCCGTGTATAAAATAATATCATGTCCGTCTCTTAAACTACGGTAGCCATGTAAGGATGATAGCAGTGCAGGAAATAACAGTATCTCGCATTCGTGTATAATGACGGTGTAGTGTCCTAGCGTACCTGTAGAGCAGTATGTAAGGTAACTGTGTCACGATGCATGACATAATAGGGTTCAAGCCTATGGGGCTATGGTGGGCCGGGTGTCAGTGGTACAGGAACGGGACATACTCGAGATCAGTCAGGCATTTACTAAATACCGTGTTTATTACAGTGTTTTAATATTATTTACCAATTAGGATATACCGGATCATGTTTTATATCAAGAAGTCAATCAAGTGCAATTAATAGACTAAAAAGATAATTTATAAAATAAAAACACTCACAAACTGATCATGAGCATGTAGCTCTCTTTCCCACGATCGCAACGGATCCAGAATCGTCCGAATCGGAGTCCGGATGCTCCCGATATCGCCCGAATACTAAATCATAAGAAACAGGGTTAATTATGTAATAAAAATATTTAAATGCAAATACTGAAATGTACCGGGGGGTTTTCTGTAAATATACCTTTATTGGGTTTCGGATGCGGGTTTGGCTCATAACGGGTCGGGTCCAGATCCACAACCCAAACCCGTTTAACTTAAGTGAAATGGGTTAATGGGTAACGGGTTTCCAACTCAGGGTTAACGGGTTTCCAACTCAACCCAATAGGCTATTGGGTCTTACTCAATTAGAGAGAGAAAGAGAGACAAGGAGAGAGAAAACAGGGCAGCAGCGCTGCCCTGCCTGCGCGGCCTGCTGCCCTGCCTGCGCGGCCTCGCGGCCTGCGGCGGTGACCGGCGGCGGAGCTAAGCCGCCGGGGTGGCCTGGTCTCGCGTCCAGAGAGGAAATAAGCGAGAGAGAGAGAGAAGTAAGGGAGAAGGAGAAGAAAAGAGGAAATGCATGGCCTTTCGTGGGCTGGGCTGCTGGTCGAGGGTGGCGCGCCGGTGTGCCAGGCCGGCCAGGTGGGTGGCGCGGCGGTGCCACTATTGGTCCAGGCAGAGGAAGAAAGGAGGAGTTTGGGTGTGTTTTGGTGGGGATTGAGATGAAGAAACTGATGATGATGATGGGGGGTATGTTAATTGGGCGTTGGTTGGTCGGAGAGATGGCCGGAGGAGGGTGTTGGTCAGGAGCATGGTCGCCGGAAGTGGAGGCAAAGGTGAAATTGAGGGTGTAAGAAGAGGTGTATTTTGATTAAGGAGAAGATTAAGGAGAAGATTAGAAGGGGAAAGTGTCTTCTCAAGTAAGATAAATAACAGGGGAAGGCGGTTACCCTAGGTCGGTGGAGAAAAATCTAGAGAAGGGAAGAAGGGGAAAGAAAAAGAAAGAAATTGGAAAGAATTAAATAATGAAAATAATATTATTTAATTTGGTCTCAAAGTTAACTAGTTCCGAACGGTTTCTAAAAAATTACAGAAAATAGAGAATATTATCCTGAGACGTAAGATGAAGACGGTTTCCAGCAATTCTATCCGGTTTGCAAATTAAAAATCCCGGAAAGTGTCGCTGATACGGGCGACACCGGTTTGGCCCGATTTTCGATAAATTCAGAAAAATTCCCAAAAATACCCGAACGTAGCTAACATGATTCTAAGACACACAGTGAAAGCCGATCTCAAAATTCTACTCCGTTTGTGAAATAAAAATCGGAAGGCCGGTTATCGGTATCGGTCGACACCGACTACGGAGATTTCCCAAAATAATCCAGAAATTCCAGAAAATCCTGAAAAATCTCAAATATATAAAAAATGATTTTTGAAACTGAAATCAGATCAATCGAAATACTACAGAGGTTAAATCAAATTTGTACGTCGTATCGCGTACAGATACGGTGATACGTACACCGGGGAGTAGGGTATTACATTTCTCCCCACCTTACAGAAAATTGCGTCCTCGCAATTTCCATCCAGGTGTGAGAACAATATTGCCAACCCTAAAGTCAAAATGTTACGGGTCCACGACACTTCCGCTGCGCACTCTGATATCTATAAGGAACTCGGAATGAAGAAGTTGGGGAGTGAACTAACACTAAAGGATGGGAAGAAATAAGATGCAAAGAAAGCGAGAAGGAAATCAGATGTTCTGGTGGACAACTGTCAGGAAGGAATACAAAAGAGTCAGGGAATAAGTGTCAAGGACATGGTATTCTTGTACTCGTTGCTGGAAGCCCAATTCAGATACAGATATGTTAATCTGAACCTGATTGCACTGTTGGTAAGAGCCCAAGCATTGACCTAGGTGGTTACCCACACCAGGTGTGAACCTAGGCTCTGATACCACTATGTAACGCCCCAATCCCGCAGGTACGGGGACGTTATGGCGACGTACATACGCGAGGTGAAAACACGCTCACGCGTACGTTAAGCCTCAGTACAGTACAATACCTCCATATAGATATGAGGTCCAGCATGAAAGCAGTACAAGAATACCTGCAGAAAGAGGTCAGCAATCATAACAAATATGAAAAATGGGGACAAAGAAGATAACGGAAATAAAGCACAAAGATACCTAGGAATAGTCCCGATGCGGAATCTCCCATGTGACTCCAAGGCACTCTCTGAAGCTATGGTAACTCGGATCTCCAATCTGGGCATGCAAACCCAGGGTCGTCAGAAAGCGACCTAGTGAGTGGTAAAATGAAGAAGGCAGGAATATATACATAATAATACAAGCACGATACTAATGTATAATACATGATGTGTTACAAGTAACATTATATCATAAGCATAGAGGAAGCAGTAGAAATATATAAACATGTCATCTTTTGGTACCATCACTACCTAGCCGGTTACCATCGGGTCATGTCTATAGTCGTGTCCAGTATATAATAAATAATGTTGTCTAGTGGTGACGTGATGGAAATGAATATGGTAGTGATGTAAATGAACATGCAGGTGGGCATATGTAATATGAACATGCATGTGAGCATATACAATATAACCATCATACGGTGTCGTGCATATACAGTCACGATGTCTGCAAGGAATACAGGAAACAGAATAGATGTACTGTGGAACATGCGTAGTATGCCATCACAGAAAGTGTAACAGGAAACAGATACAGTAACAAGTATACAAGTAACACGGTACCGAATAAATGATCAGGAACAGTAACAAGTATAACTAAACATGTATCAGGCAAGTCATGTCCAAGTCATGTCATTTATACAATAGTAGCAATCAGTACCACCTGCTATTTTAATTACTCTCTTCCAGTGTCCCATACCACTGGCGGTTCATACTGAAGCCCGCACCCCAGTCGAACCCATCCGGACATGGCCTACGGGTACCATTATCCAAACGAGAGAGCAACCAAATATCAAGTGTTCCCGACGTCACTATTGTGTATACTGTTTTATTATGTTAATTGGAAACCCGTGGTCGAGGAGTCTTATCGGGTGGATGTATCCCGTGCATACCCGGGATCACGGCCTTAAACAAGCCCCTGGCTGCCAGGACCAGGGCCCTCCGCTAAGAGGGAGCATGAATCAAGTAACAAGAGCTCATGGAGCAATTGGTAGGCAGCCCTCCTACCGTCCCCTGCAGTGGGAAAACAATATGGATCCAGTACATCACCCGATAAGATCTAATCAACCACCCAGTCTCCCCCATACCCCAGTTATCATTATGATCTGTTATGTCAAGTATCCAATGTAACAAGAACAAGTAACATTACATGATACGGGTAACATGATAACTGGACCAGAGCTCTGTTGATAGCATAGAACAATATAACGTGAATCGAGAACAATATATCGAGAACAATAGAACGTGAACAATATCACGGGAACAATATAACAGAATCAATAGATGTGGAAGTCCACATATCGCATATCAACAGCTCTCATGTCCAGTAACAGGAATATCCATATCAGTAACAGGTAACAATCCTATAGCATGAATACAGTAACATGAAATAATAATACATGTAACATGAACGGGGATCCATATGTCAAGAATAGAACAATAATACATGTAGCATGAACGGGGATCTATATGACAAGAATAGAGAAACCATACAGGCATGTGTAACCATAATATGTAAACATAACATAAATGTGTATGATGATCATGCTAATATGAAATGCAGTAGTCCGTGCATGGTTATATCCGTGTATCAGTGGAACCTATATGTGTAGCAATATATCGGTGTATCACTCGTATATGTCCTAACAGTGATCCGTGTATAAAATAATATCATGTCCGTCTCTTAAACTACGGTAGCCATGTAAGGATGATAGCAGTGCAGGAAATAACAGTATCTCGCATTCGTGTATAATGACGGTGTAGTGTCCTAGCGTACCTGTAGAGCAGTATGTAAGGTAACTGTGTCACGATGCATGACATAATAGGGTTCAAGCCTATGGGGCTATGGTGGGCCGGGTGTCAGTGGTACAGGAACGGGACATACTCGAGATCAGTCAGGCATTTACTAAATACCGTGTTTATTACAGTGTTTTAATATTATTTACCAATTAGGATATACCGGATCATGTTTTATATCAAGAAGTCAATCAAGTGCAATTAATAGACTAAAAAGATAATTTATAAAATAAAAACACTCACAAACTGATCATGAGCATGTAGCTCTCTTTCCCACGATCGCAACGGATCCAGAATCGTCCGAATCGGAGTCCGGATGCTCCCGATATCGCCCGAATACTAAATCATAAGAAACAGGGTTAATTATGTAATAAAAATATTTAAATGCAAATACTGAAATGTACCGGGGGGTTTTCTGTAAATATACCTTTATTGGGTTTCGGATGCGGGTTTGGCTCATAACGGGTCGGGTCCAGATCCACAACCCAAACCCGTTTAACTTAAGTGAAATGGTTTAATGGGTAACGGGTTTCCAACTCAGGGTTAACGGGTTTCCACTCAACCCAATAGGCTATTGGGTCTTACTCAATAGAGAGAGAAAGAGAGACAAGGAGAGAGAAAACAGGGCAGCAGCTGCTGCCCTGCCTGCGCGGCCTGCTGCCTGCCTGCGCGGCCTCGCGGCCTGCGGCGGTGACCGGCGGCGGAGCTAAGCCGCCGGGGTGGCCTGGTCTCGCGTCCAGAGAGGAAATAAGCGAGAGAGAGAGAGAAGTAAGGGAGAAGGAGAAGAAAAGAGGAATGCATGGCCTTTCGTGGGCTGGGCTGCTGGTCGAGGGTGGCGCGCCGGTGTGCCAGGCCGCCAGGTGGGTGGGCGCGGCGGTGCCACTATTGGTCCAGGCAGAGGAAGAAAGGAGGAGTTTGGGTGTGTTTTGGTGGGGATTGAGATGAAGAAACTGATGATGATGATGGGGGGTATGTTAATTGGGCGTTGGTTGGTCGGAGAGATGGCCGGAGGAGGGTGTTGGTCAGGAGCATGGTCGCCGGAAGTGGAGGCAAAGGTGAAATTGAGGGTGTAAGAAGAGGTGTATTTTGATTAAGGAGAAGATTAAGGAGAAGATTAGAAGGGGAAAGTGTCTTCTCAAGTAAGATAAATAACAGGGGGAGGCGGTTACCCTAGGTCGGTGGAGAAAAATCTAGAGAAGGGAAGAAGGGGAAAGAAAAAGAAAGAAATTGGAAAGAATTTAATAATGAAAATAATTTATTTAATTTGGTCTCAAAGTTAACTAGTTCCGAACGGTTTCTAAAAATTACAGAAAATAGAGAATATTATCCTGAGACGTAAGATGAAGACGGTTTCCAGCAATTCTATCCGATTTGCAAATTAAAAATCCCGGAAAGTGTGTCGCTGATACGGGCGACACCGGTTTGGCCCGATTTTCGATAAATTCAGAAAAATTCCCAAAAATACCCGAACGTAGCTAACATGATTCTAAGACACACAGTGAAAGCCGATTCTCAAAATTCTACTCCGTTTGTGAAATAAAAATCGGAAGGCCGGTTATCGGTATCGGTCGACACCGACTACGGAGATTTCCCAAAATAATCCAGAAAATTCCAGAAAATCCTGAAAAATCTCAAATATATAAAAAAAATGATTTTTGAAACTGAAATCAGATCAATCGAAATACTACAGAGGTTAAATCAAATTTGTACGTCGTATCGCGTACAGATACGGTGATACGTACACCGGGGAGTAGGGTATTACAACAAGTGATACCAGCCGACACCAAATCCGGTCGAGTTTTTGATAAATTCAGAAAAATCTCCAAAAATGCACTAAAGTAGAAAATGTGATTCTAAAAAATAATGTGAAAGTGGATTTCAAAAATTTAAGTTCATTTGTAAATTAAAATCTGGGAAACCAACGACACTGATCAACACTTATGTTGAAGGTTTGCAATTTAATTCAGAAAATTTTAGAAAATCAAGAAAAATATAAAATATTAGAAACAATATTTGAAACTGAATCAGTCAATTCTGACTACCAGAATGATCAAATCGAACAATACACTAGGATCGAGTCCCAGGTTCAAACTAGAGCTGACTCTGAGTCCACGAATCGGGATCCAATGTAAAACAATCACATAAATAATCATAAAACAAAAACAACACGGAAAGTAAATTAAAAAATATGATCAAAAAATCTGAATACATATTTAAGTAGTATTTCGGGAATGGGTGTTACATATCCAAGGGATGAAGCCTCACATAGTTCATCAAATGAGATCCACCAAGCTCAAGCAACTGGAAGATACGGAAGAAGTTCTTGCAATGATTTAAACTTGACTTTGGGAATCACTTCTGTAAGCATGTTCGTCAGATTATTCTTGGTGTGAATCTTTTTCAAAACTCAATCTCGCCATCTTCAAGAATATCCCGCATGAAGTGGTATCTGACATCAATGTGTTTCGTCCTCGCATGGTAGATTTGATTCTTCGCTAGATAGATAGCACTCATACTATCACAATTTAACCTTCAAGAAGTCCTGCTTAATTCTTAAATCATCCATCAAGCCTTGAAGCCAAATCGTCTTCTTCACAGCCTCTGTCAAAGCCATGTACTCAGCTTCTATCATCGACAAAGTCACAGTAACCTGTAAAGTACAACGCCAACTATACCCTCTGATCCTGATGTACGTATCACAGTATCAGTACTCGATACGGCGTACAAAATTGATTTGACTTTCCGTAATCAGATTGAGCCGTCAGTTTCAGATATTATTTTTTTAATATTTTAGAATTTTTAAAATTTTCTGAAAATTTTCTGGATTATGTGAAAAAATCTCCGCAGTGGTGTCGACCGATACTGATAATTGGCTTTACGATTTTTAATTCACAAATGGAGTTGAATTTTAGGAATCTGCTTTCACCTTGTATCCTAAAATCGTATTTTCTATATGAGAGTATTTTTGAGAATTTTTCTGAATTTATCAAAAATCCGGTCAAACTGGTGTCGCCCAGTATCGGCGATACGTTCTAAAATTTTTAACTTGCAAACTGGACTTTATTTCATGAATCCAATTTCACATTCCTCCTCCATGTAATATTCTCTATTTTACAAAATTTTCGGGACTCGTTCGGAACTAGTTCAATTTTGACCCATTAAAATATTCATTAAATATTATTAATTTATTATTTTTCTTTTCTTTTCTTCTTCTCTTCCAATCGTTTCTTTTCCTTCTCCTTACTTCACTGCCTTTCCTCCATCGCCATTCCCTCTCTTCCCCTTTAAATCTTTCTCCCAAACTCTCTCTTTCTCAAAACTTTCTCTCTTTTTCTCACTATCTCTCTCTCCTCCCTATTTCTTTTTCTTTCTATTCCTTCTTTCCTTCCTCTTTCTCACTGTCTCTCTTTCCCTAACTTTCTCTCTTTTTCTTCCAGCCACGGAGGCAGACTGCCGGTGGCCAGAGCTGGCGCGCCCCGGTGGCCGGCGCGCCACCGGGCACCACACCCTCTTCCCTTTCTTCTTCTGCTTCTCTTCTACTGCTGCTGGCTTCTTCTTCTTCTTCTTCTGTTCTTCTTCATCTTCTTCCTATTATTTCTTCTTCTTTTCTTTTTTTTTCTTTTTCCAGTTCTTTTCTCTTCTCCCCCTCTCTCTCTTTTCCCCAGCGCTCTCTTTCTCTCTCTTTCCTGCCGCCGCCGGCGGGGCTGGTCGCCGCCAGCCCCTGTCCCTCTCTCTCTCTCTCTCTTATTGGGTATGAACCCAATTCAAACCCGTTAGCCCTATAAACCCATTTACCCATTATACTTAAGTTACGGGTTTGGATATTGGATCCAAACTCGACCTGTTAAGAGCCCAAACCCGCATCCAAAACCCAATAAAGGTAATATTACAGAAACCCCCTGCTAATTTTATTATTTGCATTTGAGATATTTTTATTACATATTTAACCCATTTCTATTACTCTTAGTGTTCGGGCGATATTTGGAGCATCCGGTGTCCGATCTGGACGATTCTGGAACCGTTATGATCGTGGGAAAGAGAGCTACCTTCCCATAGTCAGTTTGTGAGTGTTTTTCTTTTATAAACTATAGTTATCATGTTTAATTAAATTGATCGTAATTATCAAAATATCATTGTATATAGAATTAAATAGAATTCTTGCTTTATTATAAAATATAGATAACTTGTCTAAATTGGGATTCATACATTAATAATTTTTACGAAGTAAATTAACTAATAATTGATAATTAAATAGAGTTATGTAATAATTTTATGATCTTGATCATATTAATAATATCATAATATTTATTACAAATATGGAGATCTAATACTCGATTATATGGTATGATCACCGTTACCTGACTCACACTAGACACATTTACTATATGTACCCTCCTCGAACATTCCAGTACATTTCTATTGTATTTTCTATATGCCCATTCTGAGATACTGTTAGTCACAGATACTGATACACCGACACGATTATTGTGCATGTTATTGAATCACTGCTACACGGATATACTACTACACTGGATACTGTTACATGGATACTCTGTACACTATTATTTCTTATTCATGTCCCACTGGTACACGGATACACCAATTCGCGACTACCGTCATTTCATATATTGTTATTATCGTTACATGAATACTCGGTACACAGTTATATTATATTTACACATCACTGTTACACATGCATGTATTGTTTCTATATTCTTGTCATATGGATCCACCGTTCATATTGCATGTATATTCATGTATTCCTAATGCATGATTGTTTCTTGTTACTGATTTCCGTTACTGAATACGTGAGCTGTTGATATGCGATGTGTGGAACTAAGTGCTACGTGGATCCAAGCCACGGGGGCCACCTCTAGAATCTACATCTATTGTTTCCCGTTTTCCTGTTATCTTATTATATGCTATCAACAGAGCTCAGG
Source organism: Agave tequilana (assembly GCA_038442645.1). Classification (NCBI taxonomy): domain Eukaryota; kingdom Viridiplantae; phylum Streptophyta; class Magnoliopsida; order Asparagales; family Asparagaceae; genus Agave; species Agave tequilana. Next base: position 95,983 of record JAVJIF010004578.1, read on the forward strand.
TCCTGTTATCATATTACATGTACGATATACTATACTTGTTCTTGCTATGCAGTATACTTCAAATATAATGAATATAACTTGGGGATGGGGGAGACTTGACGGTTGACTAGGTCTTGTCGGGTGAATGTCTGGATCCATTGTTAGTCCCACTGCAGAGGACGTGGTAGGGCTGGCTACCGTTTGTATTGTATTGTTTCTTGCTCCTGCCTTAGTGGGTAGACCTGGTCTCAGCAACCAGGGGTCTGTTTAAGGCCGTTTGTCTAGGTATGCACGGGATACACCCACCTGATTAGAGCTCCTCGACCATTGGGTTTCCAATTAACATAATAAAATGGTATACCAACAGTGACGTCGAGAACACTTGTTATTTGGTCACTCTCTCGTTTGGATAATGGTATCCGTATGCCATCCGGATGGGTTCGACTGGAGTGCGGGCTCCAGTATGAACTGTCAGTGGTATGAGATACTGGAAGAGATGATTAAAATACCAGGCGGCACTAATTGTTATTATTTTATAAATAACATGACTTGCCCGATACATGTTTAATATTGTTTAGTTATACTTGTTACTATTCCTGATAGTTTATCCACTATCATGTTACATGTATTCTTGTTACACTTCCTGATACATGTTTCTATGGTGGCATACTACTCATGTACATATATACTTTGCATTGCATATATCCTGCTTTCTGTATACCTTGCAGACATCATTACTGTATATGCACAAACACAGTAGCATGGTTATGTTGCATGTTGCACATCTGCATGTTCTTTTCAATCACATCACCACTCTACAAACATTATTAATATTATATAACACTGGAGACTACTGTAGACATGACCCGATGATAAACATGCTAGGTGGTGATGGTATTAAAATATGACTTTTTATGTTTCTATTGATTATTAAATTCCTATTATGGTATCACTGATACTATTATGGTATCACTGATACTTAACATGTATTATATATTATTATCGTGCTTGTATTACTATAGTATATATTACTACCTCCTTTATTTTACCACTCACTAGGTCATTTTCTGACGACCCTGAGTTTGCGTGTTTAGGTTGGAGATCCGAGTTATCGTATTGTCAGATATTTCTTTGGATTCACATAGGAGACTCATCATGAGACCATTCATAGGTATCTTTATGATTTATTTCTGTTATCTTATTTATCCCTATTTTTATATCTGTTATGATCACTAACCTCTTTCTTCTGCAAGTATTCTTGTACTTATTTAATGCTGGCTCTTATATATATGGAGGCTATTTCTTGTACTGAGGCTTAGCGTAGACGTACGTGAGGGTATCTCTGCCCTTCATATGTACGTCGCCGTAGCATCTCCGTATCCGTAGGATTAGGACGTTACACTAACTCATCGTTGTCTGTGACAAAATGTCATGCCCCACTGCCCAAAAATACAGTATGTGACATGATCAGCAACTTGTACGCGTTGTGTATGACGTCCCTACGTATACACGTTAAGCCTACTGTAAACCTGTATAAGTCTCATTGGAATGTAAGAACACTGTTGATATGTTATTTTACATGTAACAAGAGTACATAACAAGTCTACAGGCAAGAACTAGATTCGAATGGCTGGGATCGCATTTCTTAAACCATCCAACGCCAAATTCGAACCTGGCTCTGATACCAAGAAAATCATGTCACGCCCCACTACACAAAAATTAGTACGTGACATGATCGGCGACGTGTACGCGTGGTTATGACGTCCCTACATAT
>JAVJIF010004579.1:0-33687 GCA_038442645.1 Agave tequilana
CAAGAGACTATATAACCATAAAAATGTGACTTTAATATGGGCATAATATTATATCAGTTAACTTTAATAGGAATCCCATGCTAATTAACCTAGTTATTGGTCCATCTTTAACATGAGATTAACACGAGTCCATCAATGGAGGCGAAAAGAAGAGATAAAAAGAAGGAAAGAAAGAGAAAAGAAAAGAATAATCAGAGAGTGGAGAATAATTATTCACATGGGGGAGAAAAAAAAATGAAAGAGGAGGTGGGAATAATTTTTCATGCGGCAAGAAAAGAAATGAAAGAGTATTCGTGTGGGGGAGGAAAAAATGAAAGAAGAGGTAAAGGGGAAGATAAATAAGAGTGATATTTATTTATTTGTTTTTATACAACTGACTCTCTCTCTCTCTCTCACAGAAATTACTCTCTCTTCGTTCTTAAACCACACACACACAGAGAAGAGAGGGAGTTATATATACTTGTATTTTTTACCCTACATTAAAAATACGCTTACAACTTAAGTATAATTAATTGCTCACTAATTAAGTAAATTATCATATCTAATCATTCTTTATATTTATATAATTAGGTAATTAAAATTTTAATTAGAGTTAATTAAGTCGAGTGTTACATAGTGACCTCCATGATCGATCGATCGAGAGAGAGAGAGAGAGAGAGAGAGGAGAGAGAACCGTTATAAATGGTAATACGTTACTAAGTGAATGAAACTGTCAAAATATGTTTAAAAAATCCATATGATCCAGAGGTTTTATTTGAAGTCTTTGGGTTTAATTGTATTTAAATAGTAAATTATTTTTCATTTTATTTCATATGAGAGTAAACGTATCTTTTTTTGTTTTTACTTCTTACCATATTTCTTTTAGCTATTTGAATGGATTCCAGGCACTCAACACTAACTTCGGAGTAAGAATAACAGTTTTGTACCTGTTTATGCAACTGGACAGGTAAAGATAAAGAATTTTTTATCTATTTACTAAATGGATAGAATAAAGATAATATAAGTTTTAGGTTAATGTATTTTTTCCAACTAACAAGGTTCCAAGCTTCAGTTTCCCTCGTAATGTTTTACTTTGTATGCGTTTCACCCTGCAAACTATTGTCCATTTCACCCCGGAATTTACCCAGACAGGGATTTATAGGCTGCGTTTGGATGTCAAAGACAAAAAGTATCCTGATAATCAGGGGTTTTTTTTTTTTTTTTTTATTCAACCGTGAGCCATATTTGCCAGTTAAGATCTTTGACTTTCAAATTCAATTGGTATAAAAATCTGATTTTGAAATTTCTACTTCGATTAGAAATTTGAAAATCACAAATTGGAGTTCCCTGGTTACACCAACGGATATTCCACCCCCAAGAATGAGGGAGGCACCCTTTGACTAGGGCACCCCAAATTTGATAAAAGTCCCCCTCAAAAAATAAAAATGACGAAACACTCTTTTTTTCTCCTGCTCCTCCCCCCATCGGCCGCACCGTCCTAGGCGAACCACCCCCCCCCCCCCCCACCCCCCCGGCCGGCTCTCCTCGGCCTCCTTTCCGCCCCCACTCTTCCCTTCCCCTGCCCTTCTTCAGATTTGTTCGGCCATAGTCCGGCCCAACAGACGCAGATCTTCGATTGGATCTAGACGAACAGATCTAGGGGAGGGGGCGGGCGAGGGAGGGGGAAGGGGTGGGAGTGGGGGGGGCGGCGAGAGGGAGGAGAGGAGGGGGAGGCCGGGGACTGGGGGGAGGGGGAGGGGGAGGGGAGCACCGGGGAGGTCCATGTGAGGGAAAGGCTAAGAAAGAGGAGGGGGAGCGGGTCGCCGGAGAAGAAGGAGGAAGGAGGAAGAAGAAGATGAAAGAAGAAATGAATATTTTTAATTTTTCACCATGAGTGAAATTGACAAAAAAAATTAATGAGACGTGTGTAAATTTTATAGAAGCCTTTCTCACTTTTAGGGGTGGCAATATCCCGTCCCCTCCACCAGTGAAAGCTGCAGTTTTCGGGCGAGACCTTTTTCTCCTGGGATTGCCTTTCTTAGAACCGTTCAACAATCAATTTTTTTTAATTTTAAGAAATCATTAAATGTATTTTTAAGAAAATCGCAAAATTAATGATTTAGCGAATAAGTTTTATATCTTGTTCTTCTTCATTGCGAGGTCCTATAGTTCAGGTTCTGTATCAGCAACAATTCTAAGAATCTATATTTATACATAGAAGGTTGCTTTGCTCTACTATGCCAAAAAAAATTGAAGTTGACATCTCATTGGACTTCGTTGGGCATTGAATTTTGGAAACTAGGTCAGCTTGACGTTCCAATTTCAACGTAATTTTCAATTGTGTTAGATTCACATTGACCGTCACTGAAACGAACCTTGATGTGTTTCATAGATAGATTCCACAAATAGGAATGAATCTACGTATCGGGGAGAACTATAATTGCTTACTTTCCTATCTATTTAAACACTGGAAAAAGGAAAATGAGAAAGCCTTTTTTCTTTTTCTCTTTTACTCAATCACTTTCTCATTTTCAGGGTGCTATAGTTTATTTTGTGGTCATGTAAATCTCATTTGTAATAAGTTGTAGTTCATACTCGTTAATTTTTGATATAAATCTCACTTGCATTCTAATTACAATCTAATTTTTATTTTTTTAATTAATTTTTATTTTAATATTATTTACGGTCAACTTTGTGGTCAATTTTTCTACTTTTACTTTCATATTACCATCCAAACGCTAGAAAAAACATAATTTTTCAAATGATATTTCCTAACAACATCAAATATTAGAAAACTCACTAACTAATTCTCAAGTTTCAAAAGGAACTATTCTACTTTCTCACTTCATCACTTCCGCTCCTAACCAACAACCGTCATTACATAGTTTATTATTGTATTTATAGATAAAAATTAATCTTTTTCTATAAAAAAGAGGAATTTAGATTTTTATTGTTTACCATGTAAGGTGTTCGTTGAAGGGTTAAACTACGAGTTAAAGGAGTTTATCACGTTTACCCTACCAAATAATAACAATAATAAGAAAAATAAAAGAATTTAAATATCCCATCAAAATAAAGGGATTGAATATCTAGTTTTTAACATTCTATTTGTATGACAATCCCATAAAACTGTCCAAACGGACAAATGTGCACAAGGGCATGCTAAGTAATTTGATAAACTCTAACTAAATTAAGTTTTTTTGTATATTTTTCTAAAGGGGCATTTCGGCTGAACTTACTATATTAAAACTTAATTAGAGAAACCTCAATGACAATTTTTTCCCCCGGACCTCATTTTTTTAGCGAGCGCTAGATTGCAAACACGTGTCAAGCGGTGTTTTAATCATGATATACAAAAAAGACTAAAATACCCCCGTTTTAAATTTTAACCACGACCACGATCACAACTGAAAGCACTTCACAACTGCGACGCGACTTTGTGAGAACTGCGCTGCAACTTCGAAGCGCTCTGCAACTGCGACTATGACTTTGTAAGAATTACCTGGTTGCAGTTTTTGTGGTCGCAGTCTTATTACGAGGACTGCTGCTCATAATAAAGATTGTCACCATGGTCACAGTTCTTTTCTTTTTATGATGATTGCTATCATGACCGGTCTTTATTATGAAGAGTCCTACTCATAAAAAAGACCGCGGTCATTATTGATGATCCTTAATATGAGAACTGTTACTCATAATGAGGACTGTGATCATGGTCGCAGTCTTTTTTATGAGGATTGTGACCATCTCTTCTCTCACTGTGATACTCCCCTCTAAAATTCCTAACTCCCTGATAGTAGTTAAAATTGCATATTTATAATCATATTTACCATCATATTTTCCTACTTATTCTTTTGTAAAGCACTGCTACATAACATTTTATTGTTTAGTGTTTGTGCAGGCCTTGAGTAATTAAATAATAAATAAATGAAGCCCAAAAGCCCACAAGCCCACATGCATAATTAATTTTAGTAATTTAGAAGATTCTATTTTATCTAACCTAATCTAAACTTAGATTTTAAATTATTATTTAAAATCTAGGAGAGGAAGAGGAAGGATAAAATAGAATTCCTAATTGCTAAAAAGGAAGAGGAAAAGGATAAGATGGATTCTCATCCTAAAACAGAGATGGACTTCAATTTGAACCAGGTTGCTTGCACCAAAAGATGAAGATAAAAGAGAAAATCTGAATTTAATTCGGATTCAGATTGGACTCTTTAGTATTTCAATCATAACTTTCTCTGTCGAAACTCAAATTTGATGATTCAAGATGCTCCAGAAATAAGACTTGAAGGATTATAACTCTTATGTTGATCAACTTTTCATTCAGTCGGCAGATAAGTCATATTCAGCGATCCACATGATAACAAGTTGCAGGCCAAATTGAATTCTACGGATAAGTCAAAACAAGTTTGGGGATAGAGGAGAATTCAAATTCAGAAATATTTTGCTCCTCCTAATCTTCATATGCTTCTTATCCCTCTAGTTTTTCTCCTATAAATACCCCTGCAGAGCAACCAGGAAGGGCAGCTCTCAGAAGCTCAAGTCTAGAGTTTCTTTTAGATCCTCTTTTCTTTTCGAATTATTTATATTTTTCTAGTTCCTTTTACTTTGAAGAAGAGTTGAAGAAAGGAGAACGCTTTGTACTGAGTTGGTGACAGACTTAATAAAGGTTATTTTTTTTCTTTCAGTCTCCTTTACCTTTTTTTTTATTTGTGTTTCTTTTATTTTAGTTTCATCTATTTTATGCAATCTTAAATACCATGCTAAATTCAACTATAATTATGTGTAACTAATTCCTTATGTTATGTTCACTCACCTTTTTCTGCAGGTATTCTTGTACTTATTTCCTGCTGGAACCCTTGTGTATATGGAAGCTATGTCCTGTACTGAGGCTTAACGTACGCGTGAGGTTGTTTTCACTTCGCGTATGTACGTCGCCATAACGTTCCCGTACCTGCGGGATCGGGGCCGTTACATAGTGGTATCAGAGCCAGGTTTACACCTGGTGTGGGTAACCACCGGGTCCATACTCGGGCTCTTACCAGCAGTATAATGAGATTCAGATTCAAACTTATCTGTCTCTGAATTTGGGATTCCAGCGACGAGTACAAGAATACCATGTTATTGACAATTCATTCCTTGATTGTTCGATTCCTTCCTTCCAGTTGTCAACCAGAACATCCGATTCCTTCTCGCTTTCCTTGTATCGTCTTGCTTCCAATCCATTATTGTTAGTTCCCTACCATACTTCTTCATCCCGAGTTTTCCTTATAGACCTCAGAGTGCGCAGCGAAAGTGTCGTGGACCCGTAACATTTCGGCTTTTGGGGTTGGAAATATTGTTCTCACACCTAAATGGAAATTGCGAGGACGCAATTTTTTGTAAGGTGGGGAGAAATGTAACCCCCTGCTCCCTGATGTACGTATCACAGTATCAGTAGCGATACGGCGTATATTGTTGATTTGACCTCCGTGGTAGTCCAATTGAGCCGCTTTCAGTTTCATAATCATTTTTTAATATTTTAGATTTTTCAGAATTTTCTGAAATTTTTCTGGATTATTTTGGAAAATCTCCGTAGTCGGTGTCGACCGATACCGATAAGCGGCTTTACGATTTTAATTCATAAACAGAGTTGTATTTTAAGAATTCGCTTTCACTTTGTGTCTTAGAATCGTATTATTTCCGTTAGGGTATTTTTGGGATTTTTCTGAATTTATCGAAAATCCGGCCAAACGGTATCGCCCCGTACCGGCGACATCTTCCAGGATTTTAATTTACAAACCGGATTGAATTTCTGCAAACCGTTTCATATTCCGTCTCAGGATAATATTTCTATTTTCTATAATTTTTGGACACTGTTCGGAGCTGGTCAAATATTGTGTCACTTTTATAATAATAAAATATTATTTTTTTTTAAAATTTTCTTTTTTCTTTTCTTTTCTTCTTCTTCTTCACGAATATTCCCCTCCACCGCCCTTCCTCTCTCTCCTTAAAATCCCCACACTCTCTCTCCCTCTTCCCAAAAATCTCTCTCTCTTTCTCCTAATTCTCTCTGCTCTTTCTATCTTTCTCTCTCTCCCACACTCTCTTTCTTCCCCCTGTTGGCCGCCGGCCTGCTGCCGACGCCCAAGTGGCCGGCGCGCCACCGGCTCCGCCCCCGCCTCCGGCCACGCGGCCCGGTGGGGGGGCCGCCGTACACCGCGCCCCCAATCGGCCGCGCCACCCACTCCTCCTCTCCTCCTTTCTTCTTCTTCTTCTCTCTTCTTCTCTTTTCTTTTTTTTTCTTTCCTCTGTTTCTTTCTCTCCCTCTCTCTCTTTCTTTTCCTCTCTCCCTCACCTCTCTCTCTCTCACTTTTGCTCTCGCCGGCGGCCGGGGCCGCCGCCGGCAGGCCGGCCGGCCGCGCAGGAGCAGCAGCAGTAAGCTGCTGCTGCTGCTATTACTTCTTTGTGGGTTTGGGTTAAACCCCAAACCCATTAACTCCTATTGGGTTAAGTTGTAAACCCATAACCCAATAACCCGTTACCCATTTAACTTAAGTATTGGGTATGGGTTGTGGATCCAAACCCGGCCCGTTAACAGCCCAAACCGCTTCGAAACCCAATAAAGATAATTTTGCATAAAACCCCCTGTTTCTTTTTGTTAATTGCAATTGAATTATTTTTATTTGCATATTTAACCCTTTTGTTATGTTTTGGTATTCGGGCAATATCGGGAGCATCCGGACTCGGATTTGGACGATTCTGGAACCGTTGCGATCGTGGGGAAGAGAGCTACCTTCCCATGGCTAGTTTATGAGTGTTTTCTTTTTCTAAATTTTATTTATTTATTTATGTTTAGCTTTCGTTATGAAACCGTAATTATGGGTTAGTTAAATTACGAACTTAACTCGAGAAACGTCATGTTTTGTAATAAGAATTTGTATACAATGTGAGTAAACATAGACACAAAACTAGATGAAGAATCACTAAACACTGTCACTGCATGGATAACTATTATGGTTACACACTACCGCTACTTGGACACCAAGACACGCGTACTTCATTATACGGATCTTGTCACTATTCCACTGTCACCCTTACCGACCCACTGGTACACTAAGCACCGTAGTGCATGTAGATATCGGTTACACGGGATATCGGTATTGCATGTAGCTTTCATGTAGTTTCATGTACACGCCTCACCAGTACATATGTTTGTGACCTACTGATATACGGATACACTAGTACACCGGATACGGTCATGTTAGATTGATATCCTCGTTACATGGATGTACTGATCACTGTTATGACATGTATTATCACAGAGATATTACACGGATTATTGCTACACATAGATATTCCACTGGTACACGGATAGACCAATGCACGGACTACTGCATTTCATATTATTGTTACCGTTATTTCATGTTTACATATCACTGTTACACATGCATGTCATGTTTCTATATCCCTGTTACACATGCATATATGGTTTCTCTATTCTTGTCATATGATTCTCCGTTCATATTACATGTATTATTGTTCCATGTTACCGTCTTCATGTTATATGATTGTTTCCTGTTATTGATATGGACATTCCCGTTACTGGACATGAGCGCGGTTGATATGCAATATGTGGAATCCCACATCTATTGTTCCCGTTTCATGTTATATTGTTCCCGTTATATTGTTCCCGTTTCCTGTTATATTGTTCTATGCTATCAATAGAGCTCTGGTCCAGTTATCATGTTACCCGTATCATATATTGTATTGGTTCTTGTTACATTGTATACTTGACATATCAGATCATAAAGAGAACTTGGGTATGGGGGAGACTTGACGGTTGACTAGATCATATCGGGTGGATGTTTGGATCCATTGTTTGACCCACTGCAGGGGACGGGGTAGTGCTGGCTACCATCTGTTACTCATGAGCATCCCGTTATTATTTAGCTCATTGAGATTCCCGTTACAGTTACAGCTCTAGCGGGCTGGCCCTGGTCTCAGCAGCCAGGGATCTGGTAAGGCCGTTGTTCTGGGTATGCACGGGATACACCCACCCGATAAGAGCTCCTCGACCAGGGGTTTCCAATTAACATAATAAAACAGTATACACAATAGTGACGTCGGGAACACTTGTTATTTGGTCACTCTCTCGTTTGGATAATGGTACCCGTAGGCCATGTCGGATGGGTTCGACTGGAGTGCGGGCTCCAGTATGAACTGCCAGTGGTATGGGACACTGGAAGAAATTGATTAAAATACCAGGTGGTACTGATTGCTACTATTGTAGAAATGACATGACTTGCCTGATACATGTCTGCTATCTTGTTACTGTTCCTGATAATTTATCCGATATCATGTTACATGTATTCTTTATTACTTTACCTGGTACATGTTATACGTTTTGTGGTGGCATCCTCTTTTACTCATGTACATGTATACTCTGTCTTGCATCTATTCCATTTCCTGTATTCCTTGCAGACATCATTACTGTATATGCACGACACCGTATTAAGGGTATATGGCATACACACATCTGCATGTTCACTGCGGTCACGTTACCACTAGCATGTTCATGTCTATTACGTCACCACTAGACAATATTATTGATAATATAAATTGGACACGACTATAGACATGACCCACTGATAACCGGCTAGGTAATGATGGTATTAAAAGATTGACATGATATATTTCTACTGCTTAGATCTACTTATTATATGGTATCACTAGTACACCATCATGTATTATATATTATTATCGTGCTTGTATTACTATCGTATGTATTACTGCCTCCTTCATTTTACCACTCATTAGGTCGCTTTCTGACGACCCTGGGTTTGCGTGCCCAGGTTGGAGATCCGAGTCCCCGCATTCTCAGATAGGGCCTTGAAGTCACATAGGAGATTCCTCATCGAGACCTTCATAGGTATCTTATGATTTCTTGTTGTTATCCTATTTGTCCATGTTTTCCCTATCTGTTATGTTCACTCACCTTTTTCTACAGGTATTCTTGTACTTATTTCCTGCTGAAACCCTTGTGTATATGGAAGCTATGTCCTGTACTGAGGCTTAACGTACGCGTGAGGTTGTTTCCACCTCGCGTATGTACGCCGCCATAACGTTCCCGTACCTGCGGGATCGGGGCGTTACATTCTTTATGATTCTTGCTGTTATCCTATTTGTCCATGTTTTCCCTATCTGTTTGTTCACTCACATTTTTCTGCAGGTATTCTTGTACTTATTTCCTACTGGAACCCTTCTGTATATGGAAGCTATGTCCTGTACTGAGGCTTAACGTACGCGTGAGGTTGTTTTCCACCTCGCGTATGTACGTCGCCATAACGTTCCCGTACTTGCGGGATCGGGGTGTTACACCTTAGTAGCTTGCTAATCTCTCCACTAACTAAATCCTAGATCTATGAAGATAAGTTGATTGAACTCTATGCATATTAAAAACCCTAGGATAAGTAAATAATTCTTGAAGACCAGTCATGAATTAAGTTAAAATAGGTTTAGGGTATACTATTTAATAATTATTCTTGGTTTATACTTGGATGCTTTGATGGTTTAATGTTAAGACTGCTTTTCTTAAACTATATTTTGAGACTTTGATAAATCAATGCTTAGTTTTATCTAGTGTACTGCCAACAGGGTTTAATCTCTTTCTTATTTTTCTTTCTTAGATTTGAAGCAATAATCTAGGGTTAATCTTTATAGGTTCAGCATGATATTTATTCTTGATAGACTAGTGTTTGGTTGTGATAAATGATTAGTTGGCTATACTTATTCTTTCTATTTAAATCTATTTCTTACGATCAATATCTCTTTCTTCCAAGCTAACTTTAGAGAAAATCGTTCCGAAAAGCTTCCATGGATCGACCCGTCTAGCCCTTACTATACGGTTACATTGAGACGAGGCTAAGACTTTCTAACTTTAACTCTTTCTTTATTATTTTCCCATTCAATCAAAATTTTGGCCCCGTTGCCGGAGAGGAAACGGTACAATATTCTCTAGAACTAATTATTTTTATTTTATTTTATTTTGCAGGATCTGCTAATAGGAAAATTTATTGCAGCATAATTGTGCTTCAAATTTTGCAGGGTTGCTGCAAATTGCAAGTATTATTTTCTTCAGTTGATAATTTTTCTCTGTGATCACCCTGCATATTGCTAATTAATTAACAGTAACCTATTAGTTGACTAATTAAAAAAAATTTAGACTCTTACATCATAGGCACGTGTCTATTTAAATTTTTTAATTTCTGTTGCAGAGTGCTGGTGACAAGGCACGTTTGCATTGCATATAGACTAGGAAGTAACTTTGGCTGATTTACTGCTTTGAATGAATACTTGTCTATTGCTTTACACGTGCACTAAATCACTTTAAAGGCAAAACTCATAAACAAGATAAGGTAGGGACGTTATTACTCTTCATTGGCCCACAAATTATTTTCGTTGCACTCACAACTCTAATCCTAAAATAAAATTGACTAGACGTTGGCCTTAGGTTAACTCGGACTCATTAGGAGATTGGCTGAAAGAGGAAGTTCTTTGAAATTAACTCTCGCCAAATCGGTGTCTAAGGCAGGGGATAGAGGGCGAAACCCCGAAGGTTGGTGGTTTGGCATAATTAGGCTCATCTTTGACGGATACCTCCCACCGATCTTGCCACACCTAGCCAATTAACTTGTGATTAAGGTCGGCAATATACCTCCTAAAGACAGTCTAAAGTTAGGAGTCGTCTAGGTACAGGATTACGCTAGATTAGTTTTTTTAATTTTTGATTATTTTTTTCTTTTCTTTTTGATTGATTGGGTGAACTTGTTTGTTAACTGCGCATATCAGCTTAATTGAGAGATCTAGTACACCTAGGTTAAAAAAAAACAATCACCACTAATCAAAAAAAAAATATTCCCATGGTCTATCCACACTCATTTACTTATGAACATTCTATAAGCCAAATCCACCTTTTCATCCACCAACCTTTTTTCCTAACTTTCATAACTATACTCAACCCGCCCACTCATCTTTTACAACTTATCTATCTATTTGGTGCAATTACTGTCATGATCCATCTCATCCCTCAGAACATTGTCCCTTGATAGGGCATTCGTTAGGATGAAATTCAAATCAGTTTCACTCATTTCAAGGACCTACGAGCGAACCCTATCCATCACATCAATTAAAATTCAATTACAATCATAAAGATGACACACAAACTTCATACCAAATACTAAATGACAATGTTTCACACTGGTCCCACCTGGAGATGATGGTTAATGAGTTAGCGATTGAGCAGGAGGATTCATTTTTCACTCAACCTGTTTTTGATTTAAAATCAAAAATACTAACACATCAATCGAGATAGAATAAAAAAAGTCCAAAGTGAGAAACCCATGTCAATTCTAGATCACATTCGTCTTCATGAAGCAAATGAGTTCAATAATGTTGATAAGCCCGATGAGGAAGTATGCATATTAGATGATTATCGTCGATTTCGAGACAAACTGATTAGAGATCATTTGGACGAATATTCACCTCGTAGGGAACAAGTTTAGTCGTATAGTGAAGATAAATGTAATGATGAATCTTTGTGTTTAGATGAAGTATTTCAAGATGATTGGGATACACGTACACCTCCCAAGGAGAAAGTTAAATCATATTGTGAGGATATTTGTGAAGATGATGAGCCTCTATTTCTTGACATATTGTTTAAAGATAAATGTAATCATAGTGGTGAGAAAACACATGTTACGTCTAGAGTTCCCTTTGAAAGAGGAAGCTTGATTTAAGTATCTTCTCATTTAATGAACCAACTAATGATTAATCGTTTGAAACCATAACTCAAGAACCTCAAATTGATAAAAGCTTTAAAAATCTCGTCGAAGATGAACTTAACTGTTTGGATGAATCGATTAGGGATGCTTTGATTAGTTACACACCTCCGAAAGAAATGGTTAATTCAATTTTTGAGGAGATATATGAGGATGAGCTCAAAATTCTAAGTACTCATGTTGTGTATGCCCCAAAAGTATTTTTTGATGACGATGAATTTATGAAGAGTGGAAGAGGGAAGAAGAGTAGGAGAAATTGAGAAAATTGAGGAACAAATTGGAGAGGATGAACAAAAAAATAACAAAAAGATTGGTCTCCCCATTGTGCCCTATAAAGAGAACCCATTGGAATGATGGGAAACGAGCTAGAATGATGAATCCTAAAAAGATCTAGGTGAGGGAGATGCATGTGTTGTACATATATTTGTACATTATTATTATTTATCTCTTTTTACACTTTACTTCATGCATTCATGTATTTCATTCATACATTGGGGACAATGCATGAGATAAGTGTGGGGGAGGGTACTAACGCTTAACTTTTAAAAAAAAATTAGCTTAAAAAAATAATTAAATAAATAATAAAATAAAAAAATATTTATTTTAACATCGATTATTGACTAACTGTAGGTTGCTGTTAACATAACCCACTAACCTTAGGTTATTAATTTAACAAAAAAATAAAAAAAAAAAATAAAAAATTAAAATATATATGTATATTTGATTTATCTTTTGAAAGAAATCCAAGTTGTCTTTTGACTTATCTTTTGAAAGAAATCCAAGTTAATCTTAAGAATTAGGAAAATCATGATTAGAATTTCTAAAAACTTAGTCAAAATAGAATAAATTGTTGGATTTTTAGGTACATGAGGAAAAATTGAATAAGTAATTAGTCTTGATTTTTACTTTAATGAAATGTGCATACCTAATACACTTGCAAATCTAGGATTCTAAGACAAAGACTCTTGTGCCTTATATAATAATAATAATAAATTCACTAATTAACCTGGATACATGTGCCTCAAGATGCATAAGTGAATCTAAAGGTGATTTTATAAATAAAGTCCTTAGTTTTGTGGCCTAGTTCACTCGAGTACTTAAGTTCGTGGGGTGTTTTCTCACCCGGTGCCCTAAAACTGACCGATTTGGGAGCCACCGACCTTCGGCTCGCTACATGGGTGAATTAGAAAGCCTAAGAAAATTAAGAAATATTATCTATATATACTAACACATCTAATAGTCAATTGTTAGGTATGAGGGCCTCAAGAAGTCTTGATACTTATACAAAAGAAAATTAAATGAGTTATACATATTAAAAATATATATATACATATATTAAAAAATAATAATAATAAAGAGGCATAGGAGTCCAAGTTAAAGAATTACTAGTAAAGATTCACGTTCACAATGATGCATATGACTTAAGGTAACAAAAGAGATTATATAAAAATTTAATTTTAATCCTTACCTAAAATTGATAACAAATTATTGTATAGAGACTAAGTTCAAGAATGAATAAAAATAATAATCCTAAAACTTATAGATTACTTAGTTTCTTCAAATATGTTTCAAATATTTATCTCCTTTTTCAAAATAAAAATAAATTATTAATCACGAACATTTTCTTCTTCTTTTATAGATTTAGTGGGTGTAATTCACTGAAAACCCTTATAAGACAACACTTGTCTCTAAGGGTAACGTAGAGGTTTAACGGCTTGTTGCACATGCTAAGTGCAATCGTGATTCCTACGAAAGTGAGTTAGGAAAGGTTAGTTTTTCTTTTCTTTTCCTTTTTCTTTTTATTTTTACTCGAGGACAAGTAAAAAAGATAAGTGTGGGGGTGTGATAGGTAGTCAAAATTGCATATTTATTATCATATTTACTATCATATTTTATACTTATTCTTTATAAAGCACTGCTACGTAACGTTTTATTATTTAGTGTTGTGCAGGCCTTGAGTAATTAAATAATAAATAAATGAAGCCCAATTGAAGGCAATAGCCCAAAAAGCCCACAAGCCCACATGCATAATTAATTTTAGTAATTTAGAAGCTTCTTTTTTATCTAACCTAATCTAAACTTGGATTTTAAATTATTAATTTAAAATCTAGGCGAGGAAGAGGAAGGATAAAATAGAATTCCTAATTGCTAAAAAGGAGGAGGAGAAGGATAAGATGGATCCTCATCCTAAAGAAAGATGGACTTCAATTTGAACAGGTTGCTTGCACCACAAGATGAAGATAAAGGAGAGAAAATCTGAATTTAATTCGGATTCAGACTGGACACTCTTTAGTATTTCAATTATAACTTTCTCTGTCGAAACTCAAATTTGATGATTCAAGATGCTCTAGAAATAAGACTTGAAGGATTATAACTCTTATGTTGATCAAACTTTCTAATTCAGTCAGCAGATAAGCCATATTCAGTGATCAACATGATAATAAGTTGCAGGCCAGAATTGAATTTCTACGGATAAGTCAAAACAAGTTTGGAGATAAGAGGAGAATTCAAATTCAGAAATATTTTGCTCCTCCTATTTTCATATGCTTCTTATCCCTCTAGCTTTCTCCTATAAAACCCCTAGAGAGCAACAGACGAAGGGCAGCTCTCAGAAGTTTAAGTCTTGGGTTTGTTTTAGATCCTCTTTCTTTTCGAATTTATTTCTATTTTTCTAGTTCTTTTTACTTTGAATAAGAGTTGAAGAAAGGAGAACGCTTTGTACTGAGTTGGTGACAGACTTAATAAAAGGTCATTTTTTCTTTCAATCTCTTTGCTTTTTTTTAATTTCTGTTTCTTTTATTTTAGTTTCATCTATTTTATGCAATCTTTAAATACCATGCTAAATTCAACTATAATTATGTGTAACTAATTCCTTAGTAGCTTGCTAATCTCTCCACTAATTAAAACCTAGATCTATGAAGATAAGTTGATTGAACTCTATGCATATTAAAAACCCTAAAGTAAGTAAATAATTCTTAAAGACTAGTCATGAATTGAGTTAAACTAGGTTTAGGATATACTATTTAATAATTATTCTTAATTTATACTTGGATGCTTGATGGTTTAATGTTAAGACTGCTTTTCTTAAACTATACTTTGGGACTTTGATAAACCAATGCTTAGTTTTATCTAGTGTACTGCCAACAGGGTTTAATCTCTTTCTTAGTTTTCTTTCTTGGATTTGAAGGGTTAATCTTTATAGGTTCAGCATGATATTATTCTTGATAGACTAGTGTTTGGTTGTGATAGATGATTAGTTGGTTATACTTATTCTTTCTATTTAAATCTATTTCTTACAATCAATATCTCTTTCTTCCAAGCTAACTTTAGAGAAAATCGTTCAGAAAAGCTTCCATCGCATCCTTCCCTGTGGATGACCCGTCTAGCCCTTGCTACACGGTTTCATTGAGACGAGGCTAAGACTTTCTAATTTTAACTCTTTCTTTATTATTTTTCCATTTCAATCACTCCCTAAAATCGAAATCAGGTCATGAGTCATAGTCTTGAGTCACATTTCTCACATAAAATCATTCCTCACATTTCAACATCATCATCATCCACCAGAAAACAAATCAAAAACTCAAAGTCTCAATCTTTTATACGAGGACTTTGTGAGAATTTCGACTGTAGTAATAATGATCGGTATAGAATCCAAATCTAAATACCACATCTTTCACAAATACAAACAAAACTCATCGGAACACGAACAAACGAGATATGTAAAAGATCGATCTAAAAAAAATTTGGTCTAGGGGCTCTGCCCCCGAGCCCCCGGGAGGGGCGCTTTCTGCTCCCATCCAACCCCCATGGCGACCTACCGCGTAGGTCGATTTGCGAATCACTCTGCGTCGGGGTCATGGTTGCGGGGGAGAGCAACGTCTAGAATAATGAGGAAGGCTAACAGAGGAAATGAAAATATATAATGAAGTGGTGTTGAGAGAAATCAATTTATGCTGATATGGATTCAGATTGAGGCGGAAATAAATTTGTAATTAAGATTTCTCTAAATTAATTGAAAATAGCAGAGTCCAATGCCAATTTACTGTTTTTTAACTACAAATGTCTAATCGAAGCCACCATTAATCTTTCTTTTTAATCCTTTGCCAAATGAAATATCTTACATGTTACCTCTGGGGTAAGTTAATTCAAACTGGGAAAAGGGATACATGGGATATTTGGTGTATAAATAATGGGGAAACCCTTATTCAACCTTTACCTTATTTCCCCTAAATACAAGTCTATTAATTATCATATATATTACAAACAAAATTTTGATTTTATCCTTTATAATCATCTGACCAATTGGTCATAAAAAAAATACATCTTTCTTCCTCTCAAATAATGGCCAATAAAATCCATAACGCATGTAACTTGAGTGTAACTTTTATCCACTTGGCAAGCCCCAATGTTCACACCAATAGATCAGGCTCACGCATGAAAGAGACTGAGAAATCTCCCAAAAACCAACATGGGTCACATCCAAAATTGAAAGAAACATCAACAAATGGTGAAGAGATCAAATCTAAATAAAAACAAATAAAATCTAATAATAATAATTCTCTTCAATCCAAAAGTCAGAATGCCAATTAATCCCCGCCTCTAAATTTTAATTAATTTGAGAGGTAAGCTCGCATTAGGTGGCCCAATCCAGAAGTCCCCAAGAGACTAGCATCCAACAACAACAACAACAAGTAACCTATAAACTCTATTACTTAATAATTATTAGGTTTCAAATTATTTAGTGGCACACACAAAATACACCACATTGGGGGCAATCCCAATATTGCTAGGGACAAAGAAGAGAAAGGACGATAGGCCGTTTAAAGACGGCCAAATTAATTTCGAGAGAGAGAGAGAGAGAGAGATAGAGAGAGAGAGAGAGAGAGAGGCTCTCAATTCAGAGATCATCAATCTCACCTTCACCTCAACTCTTCAGAGAGAGAGAGAGAGACAGAGAGAGAGGAGGAGAGGGAGAGGCCGGCCTCTACAATTTGACATTTAGCTCAGTTCCAAAAACTACCCTTTGCCGCCCCACACCCTTCTAAATTTCTCCCTTTAAAGCTCTTTCTTCTTGAGGACTTGGTCATCTCTCTCTCTCTCTCTCTCTCTCTCTCTCTCTCTCATTTGGTGAAGTCCCTAATGGCAAAGAGCAAGACTACAGCAAGCACCACCAATGAGAGCAGCAACACCACCACCACCACCACCACCACCAACAACAACAACAACGGTGCCCTTAACAATAATCATGGCGTGAAGGTGAAGAGAAAGAGGAAGAGCGTGCCGAGGGATTCGCCTTCTCAGCGTAGCTCCATTTATAGGGGAGTCACAAGGTTCATATATACTTATGATCTCCTTTCCTCTCTTCTCGATCTCATTTCATATTGATTTTATGTTTGCTTTGTTTGCATTTTTTTTTAGAATTTTTTGTGAATTGGGTATTATTCGATATCTAGGCATCGATGGACCGGGCGATATGAAGCTCATTTGTGGGATAAGAATTGTTGGAATGAATCTCAAAACAAGAAAGGGAGACAAGGTTCTGCAATTTAGATTTTTTTTCACAAATTTTCTTCTTCTTCTTCTTCTAGAATCAAATCTAAATGAATTTCTAATATTTGTTTTCCTATTTTTTTTTGGTGGGTGGAACTCAATTGATGCAATGCAGTGTATCTGGGTAAGTTTGATTTTTTTTTTTAACAGGCATTGTTGCCTTCCGTTTTGGTTGTTTTTGGGAAAATTTTTTCCATTTTTGATGATTTTTTTCTTGAAAACAACTTGCAGGGGCTTATGATGATGAAGAAGCTGCAGCCCATGCGTATGACTTGGCTGCGCTGAAGTACTGGGGACATGACACCATACTCAACTTCCCGGTACAGTCAATTTTCATCTTTTTCCACCATTTTTTGCATTCAATGTCCATTCTATGTTATTATTACTATTACTACAATTAAATTATTAAGTTTATTATTTCCTCCAAAGAAATTTGTTTTTTATAATTTCTAATAGACATAAAAAATAAAGTTTATATATTTTTTTTTTGGGATTAATTGCAGTTGGCCACATACCAAGAGGAGCTAAAAGAAATGGAAGGGCAGTCCAAAGAAGAGTACATTGGATCCCTAAGGAGGTAATTCAGTTCAAAAGGAAGGGAAAAAAATTTAGTTAAATTCAAAATTTTCACTCATAATTTTAACTTATTTAATACTGCAGAAAGAGCAGTGGATTCTCAAGAGGAGTCTCAAAGTACAGAGGAGTAGCAAGGTATGTGTCAACTCTTTTTTTCCCTGATAAAAAAAAATGTCGAAATAAGTTTACAAATTTGGATCTCCGATAGATTTGGTGAACGATATTGAACTCCTTAGAATGATTCCAAATTAGGATTGAGAAACATTCTGAAAGCACCAATAATAAATAATTTTTAATACCATGAATATTGCTTAATAATTGGGGTGTTTGTTGAGATTTTTAGTTTTTGACACACTCTTCTTTTATTCTAGAATTTAGACTTCTTCAGTTCTTCCCCAGTTGGTTACCTACAAATCTTCATATTAATTAGTCAACAGTAAAAGATACTTGCACCCCACTTTTTATTATGCACCCTCCTTATTAGGATCCACCATTTGTGGTCCTACTCTAGCTAAAAGAGGGGCACTTAAATAGCAAGTTATTTCAAGAAAGAACATACTTCAATTCGATATATAACCATTGCTTAATAATTTGAGTGCAGTACCAGTACAAAATTTGCATTTTAAAGTTTTTGAGATTGATTTTTCAATATATTTTGATAGACTTTTCTATATTTATATGTGTAGACATCATCACAATGGAAGATGGGAAGCTAGAATCGGCCGTGTGTTTGGCAACAAGTACCTATATCTTGGAACTTATGGTATATCTTTTTATAAGCATTTATCTTTCATCGGTTATTATTATTCCATCAATGAAAATATTAGATCTCACATAACATGAGTATCTGCTTATTTTGGAAGAATTTCTCAAGAGAAAATTTTATTCTTGAAGACCGCCAACAAATCTACAAGGATCACTCTAAATATAAATTCAATTATGTGATGCATAATTACATGTCTTTAACAACTTCGAAATTTCTCTCAACGTGATAAAATATTTGGTGATAGTCGAGACTAGAAAATAATAATGATGGTCTTGAGTTCGTAAGAGCTCTTGAAGTCCCCCGTAAGTGACATTCTGATCGGCTTTGGGTTTGTAGAGCTCCGTTCTCCTAATGGTTGCCAGTTCAAGCTCTCGCACGTGATATTGAGTGTCTTCATGTACCTCTTCGCTAGCTAAAAAAAAAAAAACCGACGCTAAAAAATATTCTAAAATGACTGTAGTGCCCTTCATACTCTTTTTGGACCCTCGTTCATTAACACAAGGCCTGCAAATAGAAGATTGCCACGTGGATCTAATTAGGTTGGATTCAGTTAAAGTGGTTGGAGATATTAATGGACCACCTTGACCACATTTTGGAATCTCAATCACACTCCTTTCTCTTTCACAGAGGTGGCTTAAGGGCAGGTCATTTCAGTCAATTCCTATGACCATAAAAGTCCATAAACTCTTGTTAGGTGGGGGTGGGAGGCATTAAACCGACCAGCATCCCAACGGTTTCTTTGTACAACTGTTTTATGGTAACCTACTGCCATCAACCAAAAGCTTCACATTTATTAAATTTGTACCTCATTTAGGAAACAGTTTTTTTTTTTCATTTGCTATCTCATTTACCAAAGGGTTAAGACAGAAGGATTAATGCCGAGCTCATTTTTACCTCCCACCAACAGTTGCTATGGGCTCAGCTGCAGTCTTCCAACCAACTACTATTTTAAAAAAAAATCCACAAAATAAAAGATAGGATGATTAGAACGAATAATAATAATAATAATCTACCTGAAATAAAGAAATAAATAGATGAGACGAGCGGACGGTAAGTTAGTTCGTTACAGAAGAGACCAACAAAATCTTATATCCTGTGTTGAGGGGTGAATCCTCTTTAACTCTCGTAGACGATTAGCTAAATCGTCGTACTCGTTTTTGTGTTTCGGCAGACTAAATAGAGTGGGTTAACTTTCGAGTGCGGTTATTCACACTCACAGAATTACTTAACACACTCGTATACTTAATACACCCACATAATTTTTAAACACGCTTTCTCACCTTTTCTAAACTACCCTTCACAACTTAACTCATATTAAAATTTCAAAATACCAATTCTGTCATCCATATCTCACCAGAAAACTCTTTTTTCTTTCTCAATTCTCTATCTATGCCTCTTAACTTTTCGCTCGGCCCCTTCGGACACCACCACCCCTCTCCGTCGCCTGCGTCGGCCCTCTTCGTCTCCTTTATCTTCTTGATGATCTCATCTGCATTTTCAGGCGACGTCTTAGGAACCAAATGTTCAGTTTCGAGAACTTGAGTCAAAGTATTTGTTTGAATTTTTTTTTCAACCCTTTCTGAATGCCCCTGTCACCGAAGTTCAATTTATCAAAAAGAGTATCTTCAGATTGATTTTTTTCCCTCTCCCCGTCACTAATTTTCAATGACCCATCAATCTTTTCTTCACTAATTCCTTTTATGTCTCTTATCAGATTTCTTTGGCAATCTATTTCTTTATGAGAAACAGGAAATTGAGTAAAATAAATAAATAAATATCTTTTTATATGTATGATTTATATATATATTGTGGTTGTATTTTTAGGATGTACTTTGATTTTGTATTCTTAATCTTTTTCTTTTGATTTTTTTTGAAAATACAAATGAAAAACTATAAATTAAAGATTTAATTGTTATAAACAGATACTTGTGAAATGAGTTACGAAGGCGCCGTTATTAACATAATTATGCAATTGTGTTTTTTTAAGTTGAGAGAAACACAACTTGAAAGAAACCCTCTTCAATGTTTTGTCTGCCAAAAAACAACAAAATCTTTAATAGTAATATAATATTTTTTAATTAATATTTTATAGCTCAAATCTAATTCAAAAATATGACTCGTTAGACCGATCGGCATTCAATATTGTGTATAATGTCAACATGTATAAAGATTTGCATTAATTAGTTTGTTAGAATGTTAATATATATATTATATTTCATACATATATTTTTTCTAAAGGAAAAAAAAGACCCGTATTGTGGATGACAAATTATTTAGTATCGTGACACATGTGTATTGTCATGAGTTGTATTACTAGAGTATTTTTAGACAAAATCTCTTTTATCAAATTGTTCATTTTTTAAAAAAACATCTTTTAATAAGTTATCAAGAAAAATCTATACCATATTGACTGAGAGGTTGGAATCTATAACGTCCTACATCAACAAAAGAATATGTAAGTTTATTTGTTAAGATTATAGATTTTAATTTATGCTTAATAATATAAAAAATGAAAACTAATAAATCCCCAATTGAGAGGAAGATATACACGCTTTTATTCTGTAGCATGATAGTCTAAAAACGTCAGCCGCAAAATATTTATGATGATTAATAACGCAAAATCATCCAAAGGAGGGATAACAATTTAATTCAATAAATTATAGGGTGAAGCTTAATTTTGATCATTGTAATGCTTCCATGATATTATTTGTTTATCCATAATTATCAATGCGAAATTTTTGATGATATAGATAGTAAGAAATTTTTTAGGTTTTGTGTAAGTGGAGAAGAAACATATATTTAAAGAATAAAAAAGAAACAAGATTCATTAGGAATAGAATTTGGGTTGGTGTATTCAGCAATTATTTGTGTATGTTTAGGAATAGAATTTTCTCTATTTGTGATATTAGAATTAATTAATGTCTATTTTAATATTTTGATTTAAGGTTAAAACTGTCAAATAACTTTTATCCTTAGAATGCGGGTGTGTTAAGCAATTCTGTAGGTGTGCCGCACCTTAACTTTCTCATTCTTGTATTCTTTTTTTATTGTTTGGTCGGCTAAAGGTGTAAAAAAACCAACTTTCACCCCGCATTTACCTCTTTACCAAACAAGTTCATAGTGTGTGATTTATATCCACTAAATCGTTTGACATTTATTCTTTTTTGAGAATACAAGATGAGGCATACTGCTTCAGCATATATATTTATATACAGTCGGAATATAAAGTTTAATACATTGTTTGACATTTATGACAAACAATTTATATAGGGTTTAGGGTTTGATTTATATCAAACCAAAGAAGCTAGCAGCTCATTAAAAGAATACTATGCCTACTTTATTCTAAACATTTTATCTTGACAGCGTGAGTAGAGAAGCAAGTCAGCAATGACTCAAGTTTCTAGTTAGATTTTTGAACATATGAAATGCATTTGAAATCAATATAAGAGATCTATTTAAAATTATATTTTTAATGCATTTTTTATTTGTAATACGATCTAATTACCATTCATTTGTCGATGACTTGTCTCTATTAGATTTACTTTTGGTGGTGATTGAATGTCTTCGTTAAATTTCTCTTCATGATTGACGTCCATGTTGCAGCAACTCAAGAAGAGGCGGCAACTGCCTACGACATGGCAGCAATCGAGTACCGGGCATCAACGCGGTCACAAACTTCGACCTCAGCCGCTACATCAAATGGCTTCGCCCTAACCCCGAGACTCCCACCTCTAAGCCCTGCCCAATCCCTAACGATCCACCGCGCGATCAAGAATTCACCTTTCAACCACAAGAACAGCAGCAGCAGCAGCAACAGTTGCTACAAAACACTGGGGAAATCTCAACGTCATTCGCTCAGCCGCGAACTGGGGGCCCAAACGCGTCCTCTGCACTAGGCCTACTGCTGCAGTCACCAAAGTTCAAGGAAATGCTAGAGAGGACTTCGGCCATCAGCGGCCCATCTTCACCTCCCGAGTCTGAAACCAGGCAGTCGTCCAGATGCAGTTTCCCCGACGACATACAAACCTACTTCGAGTGTCACGACGGTGGTGGTAGCTACTCAGATGAGCACGACGCCATTTTTGGCGATCTCAGCACCTTTGCTTCTCCGATCTTTCAATGCGAGCTCGACGCATGAGCAATCTGTTCTTTTCGTATAATTCAAATTGGTTCAAAAAGGCTATATGTAGGATTTTATTGCCCTCTTGCTTCCTCTCTGTAGGTTTTGTGAATAGGAGGGAGCTAGACAAGGAGAGAGTGGATGATGCTAAGAGCGAAGAGGGGGCCAATGAGCTAATGATGATTGGTTTATTTGTTTTTCTATATTTTTAATGTGGATAGAGAATTTTTTTTTTTTTTTAAATCATGTCAAACTCTTCGAATAATGTGTGGAGGCTAATGAGCTATCCCGAATTCAATAATATTAATGGACAATTGTTTTTGATCATATTAATTATGTGTTTGTTTCTGTCTGGTGTTTTTTCCTTCAAAATCAAAGGGCATGGGATAAGATTACATTGCAAAACATTATAATGATATATAAATAATTCCATGAATAAGGGAGAATGAAGTATTTAAGATAAAGGGTAAATTCTCCTCTTAGCGTATTGAAAAGGATTCAATTATTAAATATCCTAATTACTTCGTTGGTATGGATAGTTCAAGTGTACTTAGTAGTAATTATTTTTCTTATTTTTTTCTTTTAGCACAAACAGCAAGAACCCCCGTATTTCATTAATGAGAGTCAACAAAACAAAGTACCATAAGGAAACAAAAGTACATCATATACAGAAGACCCTCGCATCGGTCCCAGTCGATGAGTCCGTCAGAGTCCCCACCCCCATCGTCAGCGGTGGCCTCGAAGTCCACTGCTGGTGACTGGCTCAAGGGAGAGGCATACAAAGTCTCCGCCTCCGGGTGATCTTTGTGAAGGTAGCCATGCCCAAAAGATAATATCAGCTGAAATATAGTCGTAATTAATTGTAAAGTAAAAAAAAGAAAAAAAACCTAATGTGGATACCGTTTTTTAAGAAAATATTTCTGACAGTAAAACTCAAATATAGATTTGAAACGCGCGGAAAAAAAAAAAAGAAAAAATAATAATAAACAATAGCGGGACAACTACCTTTTACCGTGAGGCATTTAATAATTTCACTTGTTCCAATAGGCGGACCGTAATTTATTGGTGTGGCTAATAATGTGCCACGTCACCGCAGGCTGAGAGGGAATCTCAGCTGACACAGCTGATATATGTGTCTATGTTATAGTTTTATCTCGACATTTACATAATTTTAATATGAAACCGTAGTTTTAGATTATTTTGCGGACATACCCTTTGTTACTGGCAACTAACAACAGTATATATCAACAATGAAATTTGTTCGAATTACATTAATTTTTTGAATTTAATTTATATTTAAGTCGAGCTATAAGAGTTCAGCTTAACAAAGAGATTAGCGCACTATCAAAAAAAATTTAAAAAACAAAGAGATTCGCCTTTCTCAGGGCCCGGCCCAATCCGATAACTGCCTTAACACTCGGGCCTTTCGGAACTTTGGATTCTAAAAAGAAAGACTCAACCAACGCAACCCGAACCGTAACCGTCGAGGAACTAAACATTAAACAAGAACCGGGGCTTTTGTTGAATCGCATTAAACCCTAGGGCTCCCGCTTTTGGGGGAATTTGGGAGCAGCAGCCACCAAACGTCTCTCTCCTCCGTTGAAAGACCCCAGAGCTAGAAAATATGAGGGCGGTGACCGGAACCGTCACCTCATCGAAACCGATCTCGGTCTCGAAAGCGGCGGCGATCCTCGCCCGCTTCGCCGCTGCCGAAATCGGAGCTCGCCGTGAAGTCGCCGCTTTCTTGAAGCGCGCGTCCAATGCCTTCGAAGACCTCGTCCAGATCCACCGAGAGTTGAGGCACAGCCATAAGCGAGCAGAGGTCGAAATCAAGCAAGAAGTAGTTGAAGATAGAGAGGAGGAGGGGGAGGCCGCAGAGGAGAGGAGAAAGAGGAAGAAGAGGAAGAAGAAGGACAGAGAGGACGGAAGCTCGCGAGTCGGGATAACGGGAATTTGACGGAGGTGGACGGACATCACAGAGAGGGGAACGTTGAAGAGAGGAAGAAGAGCAAAAAGAAGAGTCCTGATGAAGAAAGGAGGGATTTTGAGAAAAATAACGAGGTGTTAAAGGCAAAGGTGAAGGTAGAGATGGAGGAAGTTGAAGAAGCTCGGTTGGAGGATTGGAGGAAGAAGAAGAAGGAGAAGAAGAGGAAGCATTTGAATGTCGAAGAGGCCGAGGGAGGAGTGGAGAATGGAAGCGAGAGGCGAGAAAGGAATAAGAAGAAGAGGAAAACTTGAACGAAGGAATAGGGACCCAATGCCATTGGTGGGAGTTCTGTGTTCGAAGTTATGATTTGATGAGAAGATGGGTTTTTGTTTGCAATTTCTAATCATTTTGAAGAAGAGATTTTGTGATGTAATGTTACATGTATTGTAGGAATTGATGGTAGCCACATTTTTATTGGATTCCTCCAGCTTGAAGAAAGCTGAGACAGAGGATTGGGAATCGTAAATGTGACATTTTTGTTATAAATGTGTCAGATTATCAGAAAGACTGTCTTTTTACCTCATTTTATTCATGTATCTTTGGGTGTTTAGCGGACAGTTCATTTTCTCAGTTCTCATTGTCATATGTATATATTTTTCCTTTGAATAACTTCAGAACAGAGCTAAGAATTTAGTAAAGTTTGTGAAGGCTGTGACAGGGAAAAGTTAGATTGCTAAATGAGAATTGACGGGGGCTGCTATATGACGAGGTAAGGACTTTCTATGAAAAAATCATGAAATGTAATAGTTTTCCCGATTGCAGACTAATCCTTAAGTTTTGAATATAACTATTTGTTAGTTATTTCTATCTACAGAATCAAACAACTTTTCCTATATCAGATCCAAGATGAGTGTTAGAAGTTGGTGTTGCTTGGAGTATAAGTGGATGAAGTACTTTTGCATAGTAAGTAAACATCATGCCTATTTTTTAAGAAATTTGGAATAGCATATCTTTTTTATTACTTTATTTTAGCTAATGATTTTATGTATAAGAACGTAGTTATGAATGTTTTGCGGATATAAATTCTTACTATTACATGTTAGGTGATAACCTTTAAACTCGTCTGAAAGCCAGCTTCTGCCATTTGCTGTACCCTCTGAGTCTCTTCATATTATACGGGCATCAGACTATATGTATTTTTAGTCATGTTTTATTCTAATTCATGATTGCAGTTTTTTTTAGTTATTTAAGATTTGATAGCAATTTGTAGTGTAAAGAACTTTTAATAGTGTAAACACTTTAATTTTGCAGAACCTTCATACAACTCGTCTTTCTTGTCTTCTATTTTTACAGGCTTAGTTGGGTGGTGAAGTGCTGATGTACATACAGACTATTTTTTGGTTTATGCATCTAGGACTCTTATAACAATGAACATTTTATTAGTAATGGGTTTGCTAGGTCCAAAATTTGCAATAATAAGCTAGTTTTGGTGTCTAGATAGGAGTATGGCAAGGGTGGAAATTTGGCTGCATAGAAAATTTAGTTAATACTGTTAATCTCACATTAAGGTGGACCACTAACCTTTTAGTATTAATTGGATTCCATAATTAAAGCCTAACTGATATTATGTATGCCCAAATATAAAGTTACATTTGTATAAGGTTTAATAATCATGTGTGATATTAAGGGCCATGATGGGTGGTTTTATCACATGTGATTAATTGCAACTGTAGACCCACTTCTCTCCTCTTGAAAAGAAAACAACCCTCCTCCTTTTGTGGGGTTCCATCATTTTTGAGTTAGGGTTGTGAAAAGAGAAAGAGACAGAGAGAAGAAGGAGTTTGCAATTAGGGTTTGCAAGGATCAAGGAAAGGTTTTGGATCTTCATCAACATACCTTCACTATTCCGCTAATGGCTTCAGGTATGTATTTATATGTATATGCATTTGAGATTTTTCTTGAGATGTATGGATTCTAGATCCTTGATAGATGTTTTCACTATCATGAAGTATTTAAGTTTTATTCTAACATTTGGTATCAGAGCTTCGTTTAAGAATCAATACATCTCAGAATAAGGATTATGGGAAATTAGGGTTTTTTGATTAACTGTTTCAAAAATCAAATTTTGATCATTTAATTGTAGAATTTTAAGAGGATTTAGTAGCCTTAATATTCTGTTAATATTCCTCTAATTGTACAATTACTTGGATCAGAATTAATTTTGGTTGAATCACAAACCCTAATTTTAATTGATTTGGCTTCAGTCGATTAAACAGAAACTGCCATTTCGATAACTGTTTCGTCGACTGTTAGTCGACTTGCCCAAAACACTAGTCGACTAGGTCTCTTTCCAGAATGTTGAGAACTCTCTGTTTCACTACAGGAGTCGACTTAATTTTTGAGTAGTCGACTAATAATAATGGTATAGTCGACTAATCCTCTTGCCCTAGTCGACTAACAAGTTAACCCGAGAGATGTGTGATTCTCTGTTTCTCTGTTAGTCGACTAACCTTTCTCTGATAGTCGACTTGCTTTGATTTAGTCGACTAACCTAAAATTTATAGTCGACTTAACTTGACCCTAGTCGACTGGGACTTCCACTATAGTCGACTTATCTTGTCCCAAGTCGACTAGTAGTTCCTTGACCAGTCGACTAATGTTTGTTTAAGTTCAATCATAAATGCATGTTACACATTTAATGTTATTGTGTTAATATTGATTGATATTGGTCAAGTAATAAAATTGGAGTATTATAGAATTACTCAAATAAAAGGGTAGAGAATATTATTGGTTAGTTTTGTATTCATACGGTTTATTGATTTAGCAGTTGCCAAAGTGACCTATATTAGTAAGCCTTATGAATATACAACTACATAAAGATTTGTCAATAAGGGTGACATTAAGGTCAATAATATTCTCGATGGCGGTTCTAGTTAGGAGATTGGGACTCGCCCAAAGGAGAGTCTTTTTCAAATAATTACGAACCGGGTAGGGTAGTGTAATTTATGCAACTTAGTGGTGTAGAATTAGATACCCAAAGGTAACATGACTTACTGTCTAAGTGGCATAAATTATATTAGACCTACATAGGTGATAAAAGGTCTCACCTATATAGAGTGAATGCTAGATATGCTTAGGTTTCGCCCAAAGGAGAAATCAAAGTGATATCAATAATTCATCTTCATAAAATTTAAATGTTTTTGTATTGATTCGAGGCCTTAATGTGAGAATTGTCCTATTTTGTTTCAGTGAACGTTCCACTTCCCTTCACTCTCATGCATCTAGCATTCCAGCCTTGGATGGTACAAACTTTTCTGAATGGTTTGAGCATGTCCAATTCACACTGGGTGTACTGGACCTTGACCTGGCTCTACTAGTTGAGAAACCTGAGGAAGTCACTGCTGAAAGCACAGCAGATCAGGTTAGCCATGCCAAGGCCTGGGAAAGGTCGAACAGACTCAGTCTCATGTTCATTAAGATGACCATTGCCAACAATATCAAGACTTCACTCCCTCAAACTACTAATGCATCAGAACTTTTAACTGTTGTAAAATACCGGTTTAAATCTGCTGATAAGTCATTAGCTGGCACCCTTATGGCTGAATTAACTACCATGAAATATGATGGTAGTAGAGGAGTCCAACAACACATTCTTAATATGACTGATAAAGCTGCCAAGTTAGGAACACTGGGAATGAAAGTGGATGAATCCTTCTTGGTACAGTTCATCCTCAACTCACTTCCTCCTCAGTTTGGACCATTCAAGATTCACTATAATACTCATAAGGATAAGTGGAATCTGAATGAGCTGACTAGTATGTGTGTTCAAGAGGAAGTGAGACTGAGATAAGAAGGACATCACTCAGTGTTGGCAGTAACTCAAGGAGCTATCCATAAGAAGGGAAAGTATGGAAGAGGTAAGAGGTTTCCACCAAAGAAAGGGAATGAACCTGGGGAAAGTAGCCAAGGTCATGGAAGGACTTTCACTGTCAAATGCTACTTTTGTGGTAGAAAAGGACATGTGAAGAAGGATTGCAACAAGAGAAAGGCTTGGTTCGAAAAGAAAGGTATGAATCTTTCTTTTGTATGTTATGAATCAAATCTTGCTGAAGTTCCTTCTAATACTTGGTGGATTGACTCTGGAGCCACAACTCATATAACTAATTCAATGCAGGGATTCTTACAACCAGGAAACGAAGGAAAGTGAAAGATTTGTCTTTATGGGGAACCGTCTCAAAGTGGAGGTCGAGAATGTTGGAACTTATCGACTACTCTTAGAGACGGGTCATCAGATGGATCTTATAGACACTTTTTATGTACCTTCGATTTCTAGGAATTTAATGTCATTATCCAAATTAGATGTTGGATATTCAGTTTTATTCAGTTGTGGAAAACTCAATTTAATGTTTAATTCAATGTCGGTTGGACATGGAATTTTATGTGATGGTTTATATAAAATTTCCTTGAATTATGAGTTTGCACAATCTCTTTTAACTCTGCATTCGAATGTTGGTTCTAAACGTGGCTTAATTAATGAAAAATCCTCTATCTTGTGGCATAGACGACTGGGGCATATCTCCAGGGATAGAATTGAAAGATTAGTGAAGAATGGGATTTTGGATAACCTAGACTTCACTGATTTTGGTGTTTGTGTGGATTGCATAAAAGGAAAGCAAACCAAACACACCAAGAAAGGTGCCACAAGAAGTAAAGAGCTTCTTGAGATTATTCATACAGACATTTGCGGACCACTCTCTATTCCATGTTTACGGGAGAGAGATACTTTATCACCTTTATAGTTGATCTATCTCGTTATGGTTATGTATATCTAATTCATGAAAAGTCTCAGGCTGTTGACATCCTTGAGGTGTTCATTACAGAAGTCGAGAGACAATTAGATAGAAAGGTTAAAATCATGAGATCAGACCGAGGTGGTGAGTATTATGGAAGATATGATGAGTCAGGACAAAATCCTGGCCCATTTGCCAAATTTCTAGAAAAGCATGGCATTTGTGCTCAATACACAATGCCAGGTACGCCTCAGCAGAATGGAGTTGCTGAAAGGCGAAAACGGACACTTATGGATATGGTTAGGAGCATGATGAGCTTCTCTAATGTACCTAATTCATTGTGGAATGAAGCCTTAAAGACTGCTATGTATATCTTGAATAGGGTTCCTAGTAAGGCAGTCTCAACAACTCCTTTCGAGTTGTGGACTGGTAGGAAACCTAGTTTAAGACATTTACATGTTTGGGGTTGTCTAGCAGAGGCTAGAATATATAATCACAGAAAAGAAATTAGACTCAAGGACAATATCTGGGTATTTCATTGGTTATCCAGATAAATCTAAAGGGTACAAATTTTATTGTCCTAACCATAGTACAAGAATTATTAAAACTGGTAATGCCAGATTCCTTGAGAATGGCGAAATTAGTGGGAGTGATGAACCAAGAAAGATGGATCTTGAAGTGATAAGGGTAAATATCCCAATACCCTTTACTTCAAGAGAAATTGTTGTCCCTCAGCTTGATCATCAAGCTGAGTTACCAGAACAACATAATGATATTGGTTCACCACTTCATGAGGATATCGCCATTGAAAATGTTGTAGAACCACCACAACCGGCAGCTTTGAGGAGATCTCAAAGGGAAAGAAGATCTGCCATTTCAGATGATTATGTGGTGTATCTACAAGAATCTGATTTTGATATTGGGATTAATAAAGATCCAGTTTCATTTTCACAAGCCATTGAAAGTAATGATTCTAGTAAATGGATTGATGCTATAAATGAAGAGTTGAAATTTATGGACCAAAACAAAGTCTGGGATCTCGTCGAATTGCCTAATAACTGTAAGAAAGTCGGGTGTATGTAATGGGTCTTTAAGACCAAGCGCGACTCCAAAGGCAATATCGAACGATACAAGGCCAGACTTGTGGCTAAAGGTTTCACTCAGAAAGAAGGCATTGATTATAGAGAAACCTTCTCTCCAGTATCAAAGGACTCTTTTAGAATCATTATGGCTCTTGTAGCTCATTATGACTTAGAGTTACATCAAATGGATGTGAAAACAGCTTTTCTGAATGAAAATTGGATGAGGAATTTATATGGAGCAACCTGAAGGGTTCGCAAAGAAGGGAATAGAACACTTGGCTTGAAAATTAAAGAAATCCATATACGGACTAAAACAAGCTTCCAGGCAATGGTATATAAAGTTTAATGATACCATTATCTCTTTCGGATTTACAGAAAACACTGTTGATCAGTGTATATATCTGAAGATCAGTGGGAGCAAGTTTATCTTTCTGGTTCTGTATGTGGATGATATTTTGTTAGCCAGTAGTGATATTGGTTTACTGTATGAAACTAAAGATTATCTTACCAAGAACTTTAAGATGGTTGATATGGGTGAGGCAGCTTATGTCATTGGCATAGAGATCTTCAGGGATAGATCTCGAGGATTGCTAGGACTGTCTCAGAAAGGTTATATCAATCGAGTCTTGTAAAGATTTCATATGGAACTATGTTCAGCCAGTTGTGCACTCATTATGAAGGGTGACAAATTAAGTGGGAGTTAGTGTCTAAGAAATGACTTAGAAAAGGGTCAAATGTAGAAAGTTCCGTATGCGTCAGCTGTTGGGAGCTTGATGTATGCACATACTTGTATCAGGCCAGATATCAGTTTTGCTGCTGGGATGTTAGGAAGATATCAGAGTAATCCAGGAATGAGCACTGGAAATTGGCAAAGAAAGTAATGCGGTATCTTCAAGGGACGAAGGACTATATGCTCACATATAGGAGATCTGATCAGTTGAAGTGATCGGTTATTCGGACTCAGATTTTGTTGGTTGCCCAGATAGCAGGAAGTCTACCTCAGGCTTTATTTTCATGCTAGCAGGTGGGGCAATCTCGTGGAAGAGAGTGTAAGCAGTCTATCACTGCTTCATCCACGATGGAGGCTGAGTTCGTAGCATGTTTGAGGCCACGAATCATGCATTATGGTTACGTAATTTTATCTCAGCACTTGGTGTAGTTGATTCTATTGCCAGGCCGCTGAAGATATTTTGTGATAATACAACAACTGTTTTCTTCTCTAAGAATGGAAAGTACTCTAGTGGTTCCAGACACATGGAACTTAAGTACTTGGTGGTTAGAGAAAGAGTTCAGAAACAGAAGGTGTCAATTGAAAATATAAGTACCACTTTAATGGTTGCTGATCCATTGACCAAGGGATTGCCTCCAAAGACATTCAAAGAACATGTTATTAGAATGGGTCTTTTGAGCAATCTGTAATGTATGTTTTTGGTACTTGTGTAATTGACACTATTGCGCAATAAAAGTTTGTTTCTGTATTTCCTGTTATCCAATTATGTGTGCACATATTATGTATGGATGTTTGTTAAACAGGAAATGTCTTGACAAGACAAATTACAGGGGTCATTTTGGTTATGGACTCAATTAGTAAGGGTTATCAATGTTGTGGTACGTAGAAGGGAGTATGACATAGATGTTGTATAACCGCTATGACTCACATTGATGGTCCAAGCTAATTGCAGTATTACAGTATCTCATTATTTGGGCTTATCAGTTTTTTTTTTTTAAATTCGTGATCACGTGTCAAAGTTTTTCAGTATGGAATCCAATGGAGTCAAAATGTTTTTTGAAAATGAGTTTTTATTTGTTTTCTAAAGTTGTACTGTAATCGGCTAGTGGTCCAAGTGGGAGAATGTTAATCTCACATTAAGGTGGACCACTAACCTTTTAGTATTAATTGGATTCCATAATTAAAGCCTAACTGATATTATGTATGCCCAAATATAAAGTTACATTTGTATAAGGTTTAATAATCATGTGTGATATTAAGGGCCATGATGGGTGGTTTTATCACATGTGATTAATTGCAACTGTAGACCCACTTCTCTCCTCTTGAAAAGAAAACAACCCTCCTCCTTTTGTGGGGTTCCATCATTTTTGAGTTAGGGTTTGTGAAAAGAGAAAGAGACAGAGAGAAGGAGTTTGCAATTAGGGTTTGCAAGGATCAAGGAAAGGTTTTGGATCTTCATCAACATACCTTCACTATTCCGCTAATGGCTTCAGGTTTATATGTATATGCATTTGAGATTTTTCTTGAGATGTATGGATTCTAGATCCTTGATAGATGTTTTCACTATCATGAAGTATTTAAGTTTTATTCTAACAAATACATCATTAAATGTTAGAGCAAAGGGGTCGGTAAGATGTGTGAATAAAATGGATAGGGTTGTGACCACCTATTCTTATGATTGTATCAATGTTTCAATGGGTCTGGAGATAGTTCGTTATGGAGCCACACCAAGAATGATATGAGTTATTATAATGGATGGTACAAATACAGTGTGAGATACAACAAGTACCATAAATGAGAAGTACACGATTTATATGTTGTTTTCACATGGTCATTAGCTTAGTTTGGAGCATTTGAAACATTTAAGAAATAATTATGATAATTGTCAAAGATGATAGGAAGGATTATTGATTGTGCTTTCATCTATTAGAGAATTTCATCAAAACTTATTCTTTCACTCTAGTCTTTTTTTTCATGAAAAAATATTAGTAATCCAACAGTCCAAGTTAATGCTTTGTGCAGGATACAAAACCTTCTGGTTGAGAGGAACCTATGATCGTTGATTTTCTAATAGTTCAAAACTAGTAATGATCTTGAGGTTAGGTTCAAGTCATATAACTATGGACCATTTGAATTTTGAAGGGCTTGGCGGGCCAAAGTATGAGAGCCATTATATCCTTAATCGAATAAAGTTACGAGCCATGCCTAATCGGGATAACACTTGTTTATGCCCCCAAAGTCTTGAATAAGACAAGAAGAGACATTGAGATGAAATTAAAAATATAAGGACTAGTATGCATAACAAAAATTTGTCCCTTACATAGACAAATCAGGGAACAGTTGGACCC